>WBNO01017329.1:0-12300 GCA_013400575.1 Peucedramus taeniatus
CACTCTACTTAATTTTTCGTGGCTTATGCATCCTCATGTAAGGTTGGTAATTTTTTCCATGGGTTGAAATCAAAAGCACAGGGCTCTTGTGCTTTGTGCCAAGGTCTCTGAGCCCCCTGCCAAGGCCTCGAGCCATCCAGGACAGCCAGAGGGATGTCCTGGGTTTCGACAGCTGAGAAATAAAAGGGAGATGATTCAATCTATTTATAGCAAAGTTACATCACAGTAGAATTTCTTTGAACAAAATCCTCTTCTTACTGGAAAGGACACATGCAACCAGATAATCATAATAATGTAGCTAATATGAAAATTAAGCCATTAGTAGGAGACATTTATTGGATGCATGTTTAGATTTTTGGAACTCTTTTTCATGGATATTGCAATTAAAGCTGCCCAAGCAGTTGAATTGTTTTTAGATATTAAACAGATAAAAAGAGATAGATTATTAGATGTAAGCCTCTGAGATAAATTCTGAGTTCTTCTTAAGTCATTTTTGCTCTTTCATAGCTAACCCACTTGCTCTGCTAATCTGGGTGCTGTAATACACAAATAACCCACTGTCCTATAGTGTTATCTGTGCAGTGTATAGGAATATGGGAGAGGGATTTGTTACTATTGTTTTTTTTATCTTTTGGATTAAATTTTAATTTTTAGGCTGATCTGGAAAAATCTGATTATATATATAACAAATTACCATGCTTATGCAGGACATATGTCTACTATTTTTCTTCCTCTCTATCTACTGTTTGCTTGTTTACAGGAAAATAAGGGTCGCAAAGGAAAGAAAACCAGCAAAAGTTCTCAAAGTCCTTCCAGAGAGAAGACAAAAACAACAGCTCAATTAGTTACTTCCATATGTAAAAAAACCACAAGCCACACTTACTACATATGACATGGAAAGAATGATGGGATGGCAGGCCCAGCAGGACAGTGCCCATGTGGCTGAGGCCAGTGGCACCCTCGCCTGAATCAGCCATACTGTGGCCAGCAGAGCCAGGGGAAGTGCTTGTCCTTCTGTGTTGGCACTGGTGAAGCAGCGCCTCAAGTCCTGTGTCCAGTTCCCAGCTCCTCAACCCAAAAAGGACATAGAGGGGCTGGAGCGTTTCCAGAGAAAGGCAAAAAAGCTGTTGAAGAGTTTGAAGCACAAGTCTTATGAGAAGCAGCTGAGAGAACTGCAGTTGTTTAGCCTGGAGAAAAGGAGACTCATGGAAGGAACCTAATTTTCCCCACACCTACTTGAAGAGGTTTTAGTGAGGTGTAAGTTGGGATCTTCTGCCACTTCTCAAGTGGAAGGACGCGAGAAAATGGCAGAAATTTGCACCAGGGAAGGCTCAGATTAGATATTTGAAATTAATTTTTTTTCACTAAAAGAGTAGTTAAATATTGGAATCAGTTGCCCTGGGAGGAGGTGGAGTCACCATCTCTGGAGATGTATGAATGCGGCACATGGTTTAGTTGATATTTTGGTGGTGTTAGGTTGATGGTCAACTAGATAATCTTGAAGGTTTCTTCTAACCTTGATGATTCTGTGACTCTGTAATTTATTCTTCCCTAGTGTCTACTACAAATTTATTCTGAAGGAGAGGCTGTTAGAAGCAGAATGTTCTTAAATCCTTCTGCCATTCAAACAACCTCCAGAAATCAAACTGACCAAAAAAAACGAAACAAAAAAAAAACCACCCAAACCTGCCATGAATTCTTTAAAAAATCAGGGGCATCATGCATTTGAAATTTACATACATGATGATCTGAGTATACACAAGCCCATGACAGACTTCTGTCAAAAGCAGTGATGCCAGGAAGTGTTTAGAAGGTTTGCATTAGTTTAGAAGCTGTGCATTACAGACTCACAGGAGCAGAGCCTGGGGGGCAAGTGGATGGTGCAGATATGCAGATTGATGAAGACCTGTTGTAGTTGTGGCCTGTGGCCTTGCTTCATAGTCCAGGGAGTCTAAAAGTCCCCTGCAACTTCTTGAGAAGCCAGACTCATTGGACAACCAAACAGACATACCAACCTGCCTGCAGCATTGTTTTTAGGGGGAAATGATCAAACAGCAGCAGATATTTCAGTAGCTGAAGCCGTAAAAATACTATTTGTTAAAACTATCCAAATTAAAAAACATGTTTAATGGTACATATACAACCAGGCAGTGCTGTTTTTATGCATGAAGTGCAGGTAATTGCCTGCTGGGGAAAGCTGAGAAAGTGGTGTGCTTTCAGCCAGAAAAATGTGACTACTGAACCTTAAGGTATGTATAGTCACAACATTAAAACCAAGGAATTATTCTAAATTGATAGAGAAGTAAAATGCCACTTGTGGCTATAGTTCTGTGTAACGAAATAGGGGAATGCTGAGCAATGAGAAGAGAAACCAGTAATGAGTGAATCTCCTAAGGGTTGTTCAAGTAACAAAAGTGGTCTTGTACTGACTCAATCATAATACATTACAAGATAATTTGATGGATTCTCTCTGTGGTGCTTTGAACTTGGCTGGATGCTAAGTGCCCACCAAAGGTGTTCTTATCACTTACCTCCTCTTCTGGACAGGGAAAGAAAATATAATGAAAGGCTTGTGTGTTGAGATATAAACAGAGAGAGATCCCTCACAAATTACCATCATGGGCAAAACAGACTCAGCTTGGGGAAATTAATTGAATTTACCAACAATCAAACCAGAGTGGGATAATGAGAAGTAAACCTAGTAAAAACATCATCCCTCTCTTCTTTCCAGGCTTAATGTTACTCCCGATTTTCTCTATCTGCTCCCTCCCAGCAGTGAAGTAGGAAATGGGGACTGTGGTCAGTTCACCTCACATCTCTGATGATCCTTCCTCCTCACTGAGAGGAATACTCACACCCTTTGCCTCTGCCAGCAGGGTGTTCCTCTCACAGGACACAGTCCTACAAGAAGTTTTTCTATGTGAGTAATTTCCACAGTCCTTCATGAACTGCTGTAGCAGTCCATTGTGGGGTCCTTTGTGAAGTCACGAATCCTGCCTGCAAACCTGGGGTCATCTCTCCACAAGGCCACAGATCCTGACAGTGTGGGTGAGGGTTTATGACAGTGACAGTGCCAATGAGGGTTTATCACACGGTTACAGCTTCCTTCAGGCATCCACCTGCTCCACTGTGGGGTTCTCCATTGGCTGCAGGTGGAT
This sequence comes from Peucedramus taeniatus, assembly GCA_013400575.1. Taxonomy (NCBI): domain Eukaryota; kingdom Metazoa; phylum Chordata; class Aves; order Passeriformes; family Fringillidae; genus Peucedramus; species Peucedramus taeniatus. The sequence goes on from WBNO01017329.1 coordinate 3,159, forward strand.
CTCTGCATCCCTGTGAATCTCCACAGGCTACAGGGCCACTGCTGCCTCAATGTGGCATTCACCATGGGCTGCAGGAGAATCTCAAGCACCGGCACCTGGAGACTTCCTCTCCTCCCTGCAGTGACCTTGGTGTCTGAAGGGCTGTTCCTGTCAGATATTCTCTCACCATTTCTGGCTGAAATTGATGGGTTTTTTTACCCTTCTGTTCTACATTACCGCAGAGGTGGTACCACTGTTACTGATAGGCTCAGCCTTGGCCAGCAGTAAGTCTGTCTTGGAACAGGCTGACATTGGCTCCACTGGATGCAGGGGAAGCTTCTAGCAGCTTCTCAAAGAAATCAACATCCCTGTAGTCCACAGTGCTATCTTGCCATCAAAATCTTGCCATGCAAACCCAATGCACTATCCATATCCAATCCTTTTTCTAAAATCTACCTGGAATTTATTCCAAATGACTGGAACCTAATAATTCTTCTGCTAAGAGGAAGAGATCAACAATTCTAGATTGGGTGTTATGTGCAGTCAAAACTTTAGCAAGGCATTGAGCTGAAAATTGTGTCTATCGCTTTTTATAAGTGGGACCCATACACACAAATGTTGTTCCCAGACTCAATTTATAGCAGACACAATTTTCATAAGTAGTTGAATTAAATGACAAAATTTGGTATTGTCTGCTACAATTTAAATTGATGCATACAAATATTTGTTATAGGCAACAACTAAATATCACAGTTACAATTATACTCAAGCCTTGTATCCTGTAAGTGCTTACATTTGACATTCATTCAATTTAATTTCTTGGTGACTGGAGATAAGTGAGTTTTTCTTGTAGTCAAAGGTGTCATAAAGTCCCAAAGAGAGGTTTGTGGAATTCTACTTTGTGTTCCCTGTGCTAGTTATGCATTCATGGCACAACATGTACAGGCTTCCAAGGCATATGTGGTGAATATGTAATAAAAATTTTATTTAATTTACTAATGTTTGCCACAACCACCTCTAACTAATGCAAGAGAGAAAGTGGGAGTTCTGCATGCTACATGCTCATTATTTAATAACCACATTGTACAGTGCACAAACTCCGAATATTAATGAATTTCTAAACATAAGAATCACATTATTTTGGAGCACAACATACAGACTCCATAATGCCAAGGATAAAAATGCAGTAAAAAATGTGGAAAGGGATCAGCATGATGGGAAATGAGGCTGCTATCAGCAAAAGATCATTTGCACTCAGTGACAGGAGTGTACCAAAGTACCAGCAGGCAACAGAAAGCTATTGGCTTGGACAAATTAGTATTATAGAAATGAGTATTTGGGATTGAGGAAGGATAGTGGTGGGAGACTTGACTATGAAACAAGTAAACATTGGAGATGAAACTCACAAGTGGTGCATACTGCTTCTCTCCGAAATCATATTGAGAAGGTGACTGGGGTACAGGCATGGTTAATTGCCTTGCTATGTGTTAGGGCATTCTGAGAAGGGATAAAGTTTCTTCTCTATATGTGTCAGCTAAGACGGTGCGTTCAGAGTACAATGTGGTGGTCTTATCAAAACTGAGCACTTTCTCATTAAAAAAACCTAAAAAATACCTAGTGATCTTTCAAAAGGGAGGCTAATTTCCTGATTCTAGCTGCTGAAAGCCATACATACATACACATACACACACACACACACACACACACACACACACACACACACACACACAAACATATATGTACGTAGGTATGTAGGTAGGTATGTATATAAAGAAGAATGTATATAAAGAAGTATAAAAATTAAAATTAAGGCATGTTATTCTTTTTTAAAAGCGAGGACTACCTTGAGTGGTATTCCTAGGCACTTTCTAGAAGAGGAGTTCTAGATAAGCTGTCATGAGGAAAGCCAGCCACACATGTACAGAAGGCAAATCTGTGAAGAGCTCAAGGGGACTATACTAATAAAGACTGTTACTGCCTTTATTTGATCTAAAGTATGCTTGTATCTAAAAATATACAAACAAAATGAGTATTTACTCATAATTTTCCTCTAAAGTTCAGTCAAACGGAGGACACAGCAACAATGAAGCCTATCAAATACAGGAAGATACATGAATTACGAGACAGAGCATTAATGAAAATGAACCTTTTCCACCACTGTGTTTCAATTCTGGGTAAGAAAGACCTGGCTGATATCTGAGATGGCCCCACAAGAATGCAAGCTGGCACAAAAAAAGATAATTAAGAAATCCAATATACTGCCTTCTTAACCTGGATTTAAGCAGTAACAGAAAACTGTTGCAGTATTGCATCAGCACTCAGTACCATTCCTGATATTAAAAATGTATCCATGAATTCTTGATCTTCTAAAGAACAATCTTTTCTGGAAGAAAATTGTGCATAACCTCAAGCAGAGGCGCAGGGTAAATATTTGCAGGTGATAACAGCTTTAACTATATTAGTTGTGTGCTGGATGCAAGGCCTGTGTTGTCTCTCTTGTTTTTGTGAAATCAAGTAATTCTGTTTATCTAACTGGCATAAAACCCCACCAGCTTCAAAAATATTGTGATACACATAGACCAAAGAAATATGCAGTTACTTGACAACCTCCAGCACTCTCATAACAGGATATAACTTTTACAGTCCCTTGTTCTGGGGCATAGAACACTTGGCTCTGATTGTTCTCACTCCAGTTGACCTTTTGTGTTCCAACTTGCTCTGGGCCTCTGTGCTGTAAAAATATTTCTTTCACAGGTCTGTTTGAGTACATCTTTGTTCTTTACCTTTATGGTACTCCAAAGCCACAATTTATTTTCTTAGTGAAAAAGTATCAGTTCTTAGCAGTGAATATCTACAGGGGTTATTGAGATAGTATTTATCTCTCCAATGGAGGCAGAAATTTTACAAGAGGTTTTTAAAGAGCACCAGCCTTAACTGTCTGGAAGATCTGAGATACAAAGGGTGAATTGTTATTTGGCTTCACGGACCTTTTCGAGCTCCAGCTGAATAATAAGACTGAGAATATCAGAATGGCTGTGGAAAAGGACTGCCCAGCTGTCATGCGGGAGGTCACCCACTGCAGCTCTGGGCCAGGTCCCTGCAGTCCCCTGCCCACTGGGAATGGTATATGCTGTGGAAAGGATGCAAGGGAGGCTATGGGGTGACAGCAGCTGTGGGCTTTTGGGTGCCTGGGAGCTCTGTGGCAGGCATTGTGTTGTGCTCTGAACTCAGCTTTTGTTTGCACTGAGAACCTGATGGCTTAGGCAGGTTCTCACCTAAGAAACCAGTCTGGCTTCCTACTGGCCACCATATTACCCTGCAATGCCTGCTGCCTGCATACAGTAGGGCCAGGCAAACTCAGGGAACTGCTCTGGGGGTGGGCACAAAGAGCTGCCACCAGCAGCCCCTGAAGCAAGAGTCACCACCAACCAAAGGCACACTTGACTGTCCAGGTGTTATACACACAGTTAGCAGATTTCAGGCTGAACCAGGCTGGAAACACTCTGCCAGTGCCTGGGGATGAGTGCTGAGTCTGGCTCAGTTGTTTTGGTCTGTTGCAATGGGCCATGGCAGCAATGCTCACTCTGCTGAGGCTTCCTGAAAGGCACTTTCTCCCTAATTTTTTAGTCTTTTGCTCAGAATTAGTGTTTTGTACTTGTCACCAAGGTCTTGGTTGTGTTGTCCCAGAGCCCTGTTAGGTGTTTCTGGCATTTATGTCCTCTTGGTAAGGGATTTTGCTGTTAGAAATCACTTGGTAGCTCACAAACACACATCCCAAGGCTTGTTTCTGCCTCAGGTGATCCTGTCTGCTATCCATGCCACTCTACAGCCCTCCCCATAGGTTGCCATTGGAACTGTTCCAGCTGTTGTCTGGAAGCCAAACATCAGCACAAAACCAGAGTCTAGAGGTTGCAAGCACCTTAACAGAACACAGGACTGGCGGATGGCTGAGGGCATGTCCATCTCCACAGCAAAGAAAAGTTGTTTCCAGCTGTGGGGGCAGATGTGTCTCTTCTTTGGCAACGATGCGCACAAAAGTAGAAGTGGACAGCAGAAAAAGGGCTTGAAGTGTGGGACTATTTAAAAGATTCTGGACCAGGAGCTCCTCAGCACCCAGACCCATGTGCCCACACTCGCCTGGGAAGAAGGCACTGGGACAAATTCATACATTTAATGGTCCTGGGACTCAATGGGAACATCACATGTGGAACTTACCAATCACATCCTGCTTGGATCCTGCTCTCAGACTGTCATCTGGGAGATGATACTTCATGGCACATACTATCCTGGTAGGGGGAAACTAGATTGTATCTGCAGAAAAGCAACTTAATTAGAATGTTTAAGAAAAACCTTTTTTCTTTATAAGCAATATACTCACAAAAATTCTATGCATATTTCCAAAACTACAGCAGAGGACTGGAATGACAGCCTCAAACTTTTGTCTTAAAAACACAAGTGAAACAGTAGAGGATTTTTGTATTTATTTGTTCTCTTTTTTTTCTTTTTTTCAAGGAAAGTATTCTTTGTGCCTCAACAGATGAAAATCATAACTTTCTTTTGTGATAATTTAAACATAGAAATCAATTACAACAATGCACTTTCAAGCCTTTATTTCTTCATTTAAGTAATTGACAATTCAGAAGGACACAGACAATAGGCTTATAGCAGAACAGTGTTACAATTAAAATAGATTTCTATGAAAAACAATTACAACAGCTGTTGAAAATCCAGGAAGGGTTGATGTTTTCAACATAACAGAATGCATTTTAAGAAAGCATTTGTAGTGAAATGAGGTGGTTTGTAGATCTCCTCTTTGAATGAAGAGAGAGGAGAATCCTTGTGTTTAAATACTGGAGGGAATGTGTTTTATGATCTGAAGGGAGCATTTTATTACATTGAGAAAAAAGTTTTGTCATCAACAAGTTCACCTTTTACTCATGTTTCTGGCTTTTATTCTGACAGTGTAAAACCCACCAGAGCATTTTTTTAAAATGCATACCTCCTTTTGTTTGTAGCAGTTTAGATTTCTGCTTCAGTAATTTAACCCTTAAAGGACAAATTGATTTCTCACATGCCTTTTTGTATGCAGTTCTCTAAGATGGCAAGTACATCCAGCAAATATTTGCTTCAGTTCAAAATGACTTGGACACACACCTTCCAGTGTCTTGAAAGCTGATGGAGGTCTTGAAAGATAAAATGGAGGTACTGGTTAATCTTCTTCCCAAGGAGTAGTTGTTACTCTTAATCATGCTAGATAGGCCCATACCTCAGAAATAGTTCCCAGTGACTGCTGGATTCAAGGCTATAACCACTAACTATAAAATGTACTTCACTGACATTCACACCAAAATCTTCTGGCTTCAGTTCTAAAGCAGAAGCTGGGAACGGGGAAGTTCTAAGTGTTTGGCTCATGTATAAGCAAAACAATCTTGATTAAAAGATGAAGATGAGGTTGGCCACAACTCAATGTTGTGGCAAATGGAGTTGTGTCAGGACAAATTCCCTATGTTAAACACTGGCAGCAGTAATTTTAAAAGTGTGTGCTTGTTACTTTATGTATTAAAGAGCTGGGAAATGTGTGGAAATACTAGTTTTCTTTCAAGAAACTTGATTAGAGAGTGGAGAAGTTACGGAACTTAGTTTTGGTAGTCTTGTATAAGGACCAAACAGAAATGTTTTTGTAGCAGTAATAGTCTGAGTGCTTCACGTGACACTTGACAATTGATGTGTATTTTGCATTCATTTCAGCATTTCTCATCTATAATCAAAGGCAAAGACATAAATTTCATAGATGCTTTAGGAGATAATAATGTTTTTCAAGCATTGAAAAGACACTAATTAAGTGAGGCATTAAGAGGTCCTTTCATCCAATATACCACTGAACTGCATAAAAGTCAGTGTCTAGTTGGTGTGCATCTCTCATGACAATTTTCTTTTATATACTGCTACTTCTCTGCAAGGTCCTTTAACTTAGAACTGTTGGAAAGGCTGACCACAGAACAGACTACTGCTGTCACCCTCTTGTCAAGAGGAGTGCTCATCTGGAGAACTTTGAGCAGGGCTTGCATTTCTTAAAAAACATTTTCTTTGTTTGATACCAACCTCCAACAAAATTATCATTCCTCACACGGGTATGGGTGAACTATAACTCCTTGGCTTTAGAACTCTTAGAGAAATGGCAGAATTGTCCTTTTGAAAGGTAAATATTATTGTAGTCTCCAAAGAGTTAGAGGCCCAGCGTTTTGATTACAGCTAAGAAATCCTGAGTTGCAGCCTTCTGTTTGTGTTACAAACTGACAGCTATGCCTTCTCTGAGCCAGGAAAGGATGATATGATATCCTTTCACAAAGTGTGACAGCCTGCCAAACCCGTAAAAGCCAACAAAAAATTCAATAAGGCCCATTAAAATGCAAATGTTTCAGCAACTCAGAAGGCTGCATTGCCTCTAACCCCTTTGCATGGCATGCTTGTTCAATGTGAATGCAAATGATTTTTGCAGTGCATTAGTACTGGTGCACTGCACAGATACATAAAAAGTCAATAGATTCTTTAGGTGAGATGCTTGGTTTTAGTGATAGCAATAATTTTGATAAGGATGTAATCTATTAATCTTCGTAAAAACAGCAAAGAGCTCTCTTAGCAAAAGTAATAGATTAAATTTATTATCATTGTCTTTCTATAATAAAATAAGTGTGCTCTCCATCACTTTTGCTTTTGAGTTATATAAATAGGAAAGTTATTGGAAAATAGCTCAGAAAAATATAACTTCCACTTAGGGACTGATGAGGTAAATAAGATATTCTAGCTGGTGATTACAGCATTAGCTAGCTGAATGAATCCCCTAGCTATTAATTAATAAACCAGATCCTGCAAACCAAAATAATTCCAGAATTACTTAGACAATGTGCTAAGTACCAATGTAACATAATTTTTTAGGTACGTTTTATTTTCTATTCATGTTTACTATCCAGTCCTGCATTTTACTAACTTCTTACTGTATTTCATTTCCCATTGATTACTAAAGTTGAAACTTATACTTCCAAGAAGAGAGGGAAAATGAGGAATTTTGTGTATCTAGGAAAGAAGGAATTTAGACTAAATTTCCCAGACTGCTACTGAGCCTGTTGACAGAAAGGCCAGTTCCTTTGCAATAACTCTGTGTTTCTTAATCCAGCACTTTCACACTTTATTTGTGCTTTCCCAGCATGAATTACCTCAAATCAGCCTCTCCCCCAGTTCCAGATGAACAGTACTAGAGATGAACAAAGCCCTTTTTTTTTAATAGCACGTCATCTACAGCTGTATGTGGGAAGGTTTTTATGATGCAGAAAATTCACTGTGAGCATTCCCTCATATGAGAATAACTCAGTCTTTGTGAATTGAGTTTACTTGGTAAGTAGGGGGATTTTCAATTTCCTATCAACTTTTAAAAATACAAAAATATTAAACCCAGGCATTTCTTAAAGCAAACTTTGGATGCCAAGTTTTGTTTATTTAAATATGTCTGTATTATCCAATATAGGGCTACTAACTATGTGGCAAATCCTCTATAGTGAATCTGCAATAGTATAAATATTCTTAAAAATTTTTGAAAGTGACTGTGCTGTAGAAAATTTTGTATGCTTTTAAAAATCTAAAGTATGTTTGTTAAGAGTTATTAATAAATTTTATTTTTTTAAAATAAATTTTAATGAATGTGTCAGTGATTGCCTGATGTGATGGTGCTTTTCTCTACCTGGTTATCATGGAGAAAACTAGTAGCTGCTTCTATTGTAAGAACTGCAAATTGCTAATAGATCTTGTGATGTAGGAACAGGTTCTACCTCTTGATATAGTGTAATTTTAGGATGAGGAACCTTTTGAGTAAAAACCTCTGTTCTCTGTGCAGTGGTAGGGGCAATGGCTCTTTTTTCATGTCATCCTGGAGGCAGTACTGCAGTATATTAGACTGCCAATCAGATGAAAAATATTAAAAATAAAGTAGATTACTATAATAAAAGCAATAGTAAGGTTTCTCTGATGATTTGCATTTGACATTCTGTTCCAGAGGAGGGTACAGTGGTGCAAGTCAGTAAAAATCTTTTGGAGGTGTCAAATGCAAATGCAGGAGGATAAGACACATTTGAGGGGGTGTAGGAGAGCTCATATTCAGCCCCTCTCTGTCTCTGCTCCTAGCAATCTATCAGGATTTCAAGCTGCTTCTTTTTCTGAGGTAGCGACTGTTTCCCCTGCTTGAGAACAGGACTCTAGGTTAGAGTATAATGGGTATGCAGGTGATAAATCTTAATTCAGATTATCCCAGAAACCATAAAAAATGTTGCTGTTGGTAAAAGTACCTCTCTGTGGAAAAAATGGGAGCAACAATAGTTTAGATTACAGCCTGTGTCCTTCAAAGCTGATCTCTGATGAAGACTTGGTAGATTGTGCCAAGTCTGAGGGGGTTGAAATAGGTTTCAACTTCAGCAGAATCTACATTCTGCCACTTAATTTTTTTGTAATTACAGAGGTGTTTGAATACTGGTGATTTCCTCAGTAACCATATTTCAGATGCAGATTTTCAGTATTTGTTGCCTTTCAAGTGACAGATCTGATGTCTATCTTTCTGCTGTTCTCTCAGTGGTGCTGTTAAGTGGCACACTTTTCTTCTTCCAGCATTCGCCTGACTGGTATCCTCATCAGTTACCTGAACGCACAGTGCGAGTGAAAGTGAGGAAACAGGCTGACCGATACTTTGTATGGGTAATAAATCCCAAAACATGTCTGAATGACACCGAGGTTTTTCTCTGTGTTTGAGGGCTTTCATGCAATGAAGGAGGAGAGTGAATAGCTGAGAAGTACCTGACAGAGTCTTCTCTTTCTCACTGTGCTTGTTCAGATACTCAGTTCAAGAGGAGTGGGCCTGAAAAGTTAACTTGAGAAGACCTGGCACTAAGGACTTCTGTAAGGAAACTGTATTTTTCTGGTCTTAGTTTTTTACACTACGCCTTGGGGAAAAAAGTGATCAGCTACAATAGGGGAAATGATGAAAATTTCTTCACTTTTTCAAGTAAATTTTGCCACTCCATGGAATTATTTATTTGGGTTTCATTGTGGATAAGTGTGACACACACCATGACATAAGCCCTAAAGTAACTTTTAAAATGACATTCAGGACAACTGTCTT
>WBNO01017329.1:12329-65094 GCA_013400575.1 Peucedramus taeniatus
TTTTCCATTATATTTGCATATTTTGCTCAAACATGAAGCAAACTTATGGACAAACCTGAATTGTCACGTGCTTCATGGATCATGACAGCAAGGCTGTTTCATTTCCCATCCATATTCATGATCATATATATCAAAATAAATTACAGCACAATCTTTTCATGTTAAACTTGTCACTTTTTAAAAACAATATACATTTAATACTTGAAATAAGAAAGGAACAAAACAAATATAACTATTTTTTCACACACAAACATGTACATATGAACTACATGTGCTTGCAAACAGATTTCAGTGTGATGATATTTTAATATATCTGCACTATGGCATTCCCTCGACAAACAATGAGAGACTTGTTATCATGTGTACTTGCTCAAAAGCCAACTTCCTACTATATGGCTGTAAGCTCAACAGATCAGTGTTATAATTTACTTCCTACTTATACAGTGCCCAGTGTAATGAAGCCAAAGTGTTTGCTTTTAGTATCAAAATTACATAAATGAATTCTTTAAGAAGCAATAATATTGTGTTTTCCGAAAGACCAAAATTACTAATATGTGTACAAGTTGACCACCATCTTCATAGATACCTGTGCAGCTGCTTATGCACAATGCTTTAAAGCCATTGTTTTTGGCTTTAAGTGTGAGGAGGTGATGTTTCTGACTTGTTAATGCCATGAGTAGAAATAGGCAGACTTCTTCAAGGTCACAGATTTCCATTTGCCTTTTGTCCTTTTCTTCCCAGAATGTATATTTTCATGTCCTGCAGCTCTTCTAGCAGTGTAAATATTAAAGCAATCCAGAATAAAAGGTACAAGATGCCACAAGATGAGAAATAATTAAAACATATGTTCTGCTTATTTTCCACTACAGCCTGCTTAGGAGAAAGCAAAAAACTTAGACTCATTTATCAAATTTCTAGTGTAACCAGGACCAACAGAAGGATTTCTCCTGATTTATATTGCCTGACTACAGTAGAAAATCTGTTTTCAGTCTCTTACTGCAAGAGTTCTGCTTCGTGACAATTTTGGTACAGTTGAATAAATACAGATAATCAAATTATGAGGCAAAAGTCTCATTTTGAATGCATCTATAACCTATTTTAATATGAAAGAGAAAACATCTTTCAATTTAAGCTGAAATAACATAGAGCATTTAATTGACTATGTCATCTCTTTCTGCATTCTGATGATGCTATAAATACAGATTTTTATTTCCAGCTGGCCTTATACCCAACCACCTGTTTCTAGTGAAAACGAGAAAACAAAAAAAAAAAAAGCAAAGCAAAACAAAACAAAACCCCCCCAAATCCCCAAAAATCCCTGCAGATTGTTTTTCACATGTAGCTATCTTATTAGCAGGATTCTCACAATATTTGATTTATTTCATTTGCCAGAGGAGGTTTAATCAAGCTTCTTCTTCCTTTTTTACTTTTATTTTTGGCTTGAAGGAGGTTTAAGATCCTGCTTTATCATCTAGATTCCAAAAGCCATGTGAGCATTCAATGAAACTTAACCAAATCCAGAGATCTTCCTTTGGTATGACAGTTGTTTGAATTGAGAAGGGAATTGAGCAGAGCTAGGAGACAGACAAAAGGAGAATGTGTCACTGAACTAACTGTGATTCTTCTAAGCTGCCAAGGAAAATTGAGATTTTAATTCTTATTACAGATAATAAGAACAGGGCATCCAAATTGCTTGGCTAATTTAGAAATCTCATTCATTTACTGAAATATTCTCCAGCAATCAGGCCCTTTGACTTTTCCAAATATGTTCTTTTAACTCCTTCAGACACAACTGAGTTTTAAATAGCTGGGTGAGAGGTTTTTAGTTCTTCTTTCCTGGTTCTTTTTAGCACAAAGAGCAATTAATCACATCGGATACTGAAAGAAGGTCAGAAATCATGTATCTAATGTTTTCCCACGTGTTGTTTTACAGCAAAACCATGGACCAACTGGAGCAGACTGAGATTTCTAAGACACTACTGTTGTGCTTTTTATCAGAGTTACAGCTTAGTGAGGAGGGACAACTTGACCATAGGTTTTTTTTCCCTGCTATGCCGTGTCAAGCCACATGGTGAGGAGAGGATCGGAATGGACAAAGCAGTCATCATAATAGCCCCAAGTAGACTAGGACCATTTTATGGTAAAAACTTATTAGCAAACTGGTCAGAGAAGGCTTCCTCTCCCTCACTTCTTGCTGGATGTTTCACTGCTGCAAGTGGAGGTGGAACAGACTGTAGCATATTATGCAGATGTTGCCTCCTGTGAAGAAAAATGGGTAAGGATTGTGCATTTTATTGGTGGCTAATGGACTGTATTTTCACAGGATTCAGTAGTGAATAAGGCAAAATGACTGCATGACTATAGTTTTTTGTCTGTCCTTGCTGGAAGCTGCTGTTGTCCTTGGGCAGCCAGAAATTGCTTGCTCACCTGGATTTCCAGCCAATACTTTGTCTTTTCATGGATTAAATGCAGATTTCTGGCATTCACACATCCTGAGAGTCTTTCTGGGAAAGTCTAATGTCAAAAACAGATATCCAGGCATGGTGTAGAAAAGTGTATTTCACATCTTTGATGTGATTCAGTTGCAACATGACCTACATACCTCAGTAATCTCCTTGCCAGTTTTTTCTTCTGTAACAAAGTTTAGATACGACTTTCCATTAAATATTAGTGCTGACTTCTTATGGCGTCTCATGTGTCTAAATTAAAATTTGTCATGCTGAGGATGTAATGTATAATATTTCTTAATTTTCTTCATGGTGTTAGAATTGTTGTTGTCGTAGGTGATGCAAAATCAAGATTAAACAAATAAGGAAGAAAAAGATAACTACCATTCAAGTAAATAAAGGAAACCTTGAATGTCAGTATGATAATGAAGACAACATTAAATAAAGTTTAGTTAAAAATGTCCGGTGACATCAGCAGTTCTCTAGGGGCCTCGGTGTCTCCTATTCAATTGTATCAGGAGCTGTTGCCTCAGCTGTTGCTTAGAATGGATAATGAGGTGGGTACAGAGGGTAAAAGCAGCTTCCTGCTTTTAGTCTGAATCTAACAAGTTACATTTTAGCGGAAAAACCTCTCTGAAAAGAAAGTTGCAAAGTTAAGAAGAAAGAATAAGGGACAAAAAACAGAGAACCAGCTCAAAACTTAAAAATAAGGCTGAGGTGGGGTGCTGCTTAGTATTTATCCATCATTAAATTATTGCAAAAAACCCTTTTCTGTATACATTGCTTCAATGTTCTCTTTAACTCACTTATGGAAAGTTTAACTGGCTTGGAAAAAAGGCTGGGTTAAAAAATGTTTGAATGGCGAGGCCCAGAGAGAGGTGAATGGTGCCACAACCAGTTGGTTTCTGGTCAGTAGTTCTGCTCCTAGAGCTAAGGATTGGGCCCAAGCCTGGTTCATGTCTTTATCAATGAGCTGGAGTGCTCCCTTAGTAATTTTGAGGTGAGACCAAATTGGTTGTGAGTGTTGATCTGCTGGAGGGCAGGAAGGCTCTGCAGAGGAATCTGGACAGGCTGGATTAATAGCTCAAAGCCAGTGGTATGAGATTCAAAATGGCCAAGCACTGGATCCTGCCCTTGGGCCACAACAACACCATGCAGAACTACAGGCTGGGGATGGAATGGCTGGAAAGTGGCCCAGCAGAAGAGGACCAGGGAGTGCTGGCTGACAGCAGCTGACCATGAGCCAGTGTGTGCCCAGGTGGCCAAGAAGATCAATGGCATCCTGGCCTGTATCAGTGACAGTGTGGCCAGCAGGAGCAGGACAGTGATTGTCCCCCTGTACTTGGCACTGGTGAGGCCATGCCTCAAGTCCTGTGTTCAGTTCTGTGCCCCTCACTACAAGGACATTGAGGTGCTGGAACGTGTCCAGAGAAGGCCAAGAGAGCTAGGGGAGGGTGTACAATGTAAGTCCTATGAGGAGTAGCTGAGGGAACTGGGGGTGCTCAGTCTGGAGAAAAGGAGGCTCAGGGGAAACTTATCACTCTCTACAACTCCCTTGGAGGAGGTTGTAGCCAGGTGAGGGTTGGCCTCTTCTCCCAGGCAACCAGGGACAGGAGGNGCCTCAAGTCCTGTGTTCAGTTCTGTGCCCCTCACTACAAGGACATTGAGGTGCTGGAACGTGTCCAGAGAAGGCCAAGAGAGCTAGGGGAGGGTGTACAATGTAAGTCCTATGAGGAGTAGCTGAGGGAACTGGGGGTGCTCAGTCTGGAGAAAAGGAGGCTCAGGGGAAACTTATCACTCTCTACAACTCCCTTGGAGGAGGTTGTAGCCAGGTGAGGGTTGGCCTCTTCTCCCAGGCAACCAGGGACAGGAGGAGAGGACATAGCCCCAAGCTGCATCAGGGTAGATTCAAGTTGGACATCAGGAAGAATTTCTTCACTGAAAGGGTGGATAAGGATCAGAATGGATGTCCCAGCAAGGTGGTGGAGTCACTATCCATGGGGGTGTTCAGTAAATGACTGGGTGTGGCACTTAGTGTTATGGTCTAGTTGTCAAGGTGGTGATCAGTCAAAGGCTGGACTTGATGATCTTGAAGGTCTTTTCCAACCTAAAGGATTCTGTGATTCACTGTGATTCTGTAAACACTTGTACATTCATCTATTCTTATCTTCATATTGATCTGGGCGAGTGGACTTCAAAACACATTTGCGAGAGGCATTGCTCTTACAGGAGTTATTGACAAGGATATTTTGGTACCTGTTTTCTCAAGGTGCTTTGCTGGTTCTGGCATTTTCAGTTTTCTCCTTTTCTGCAGAACTATTGCTGCTCCTCAGAGTTTTGTTATACTGGCTGCCAGGTAAATTCAGGCTAGCGTCAGCATGGAGACCAGCCGGTACACAAGTCAGAGGTAGGTTAAAACCTTTGATTCCTCTTTTAGTGCCAAGTATGCACTATCAACCTGTTTCTGAATATATGATAGGGGAGCCATGTGGGTCAGATGCCTTCTCACAGCCCAGTCCTTTTTCTCCCCTGCAGTAAAATAAACTGTGGTGCGTCTCCTTGATCTCTAGTAGAGGAGTGACTCCTTCAAGAGGCAGGGTAAGCATTCAGTCACTGTTCTTAAAAGAATTGCCAAAAAGGTGCTTGTTTAGGTCTGACTTTGACATTGTATTTCTTATTCACCCAAAAGAGCCATAGTTAGTATGTGTCCCACAAATACATAAGAAGGAGACTACGTGGAGCAAGACAAAAAGTGTCGCTGGGTCTTGCTGTCCTCACTTCTAAGAGGTGCCATATGCCTTGTTAAGTCCATGCTGAAATAAGTAGGCTGCAAAAAGTAGAACATTGCTAGAGGCAGGGAACAAACACTGATCCTGAAAAACTGAATACTGACTGAACTCAAGGCGATACACAGAACGCTGACAGCTCTGCAAGGTGGTGCTCAGCAACAGTAAGTGGTGATTTCCATCACCAGCACACATTTCACATAGATAACTAAGCACATTTCTGCTCACAAATCCTTGCAGTCCACTAACTGCAATAACTTCTTAGTCATTCTAAGGGAATAGGGGAATACAGCAACTCATATTTAATCCTAAAAGTACATGTTTTCTTGGGTGGTGTTTTTCGAGATTATTTTTTATTGTGTCATTTAATATGAAGAAATCAACTGAAAATGTCTAGAACTTAGGTGGATTTTTACTTCTAACACTGATTTTAACATTTAACATGAAATGACTGCAGGGGTAATAGATTACTAGTTGAAAAAAAGGAAAATTACAAGGGAAAGGCACATGCAAATTTCTTCAAGGGACAGTTCAGAAACATTTTGTTTTATCCCCATTTGTTTCTTTAACTGCCCACATTAAGGTACAGTATAGTTTTGGACTTCAGTGCAGTGGTTATTATGTCAACAAAAATAATTTCCCTGGTGTTAGAATTTAGTCAGGGGTTATTCCATTATATTAACGTTCTACAAATGTCATAGAACAAAGAGTATTCTTATCGAGCATGTCCATAAATCTCCAGCTATCTAGTTCAGAGCATAAAAGAAAAGGAAGCAAGAAAACCCTAAACTTAAAGCCAAGTTAAGTGAAAAAAATTCTATGAACCCTTGCAACGTCCTCAGTTTGACAAGCTAAGATGAAGCAACGATGCAACCAATGATCAACCACTAAAAAAAGAGATTCTCAAAAGTGCCTAGCCTTGGGTCCTGCAGCTAAGTTATGGGTACATCTGGGGACCGCAGCTGGATTTTACAACTTTGGGCACATTCCCCTTGATAGAAGTGGGAGATTTTTTTATCCTGCTTTTAAAATCTCTGCAAAGAATATGGATACTAATTTTAGAAGCACCTGCATCCTATTATAGGTCAGCCTGACTTTGGTTTCAAAATGCCAAAATCTAACACTAAGATTAAATAAAGGCTCTTAAATCACATTAATTTGAATGCTCTGTCTTATAATATTTTCATATTCATCTTGGTTAAACATAGATGTAGTCATTGTCATCCTTACTCCAGATTATGCCAATCATTTAAAAATGGTATTTGCTATCAACCATGTATGACAAACCTATGGCTCATAACTGGTGGAAAACTTGAGAGGTGGCCGAACAACTTTGCATCTTGCAATTGCTGAGGATTTAAAATAAAAATCATGGTATTAATGATAAAGAATAAAATTTCACTTCTCAGTCTTTTGAGGATTTCTTTGGAAACATAAAACAAACAAAAGGTTACTTGTACTGAATTAATGTTCCACTTCTGTCTTCTCTCCATTAAAAAAGATTCCTAAAATCTGGAAAAACTTGCCCCTCTTGCTCTAAGATACTGCCCCTGAAAGAAACATAACCACATTGTTATTAAAATGGCATCAAGAATAGCTAAGTAATCTGTTCTTGGAAATTATCTTTCCGTCTTTGTGTTATCTACAAATATACAAGATGAGAATGACAGTGGCTAGAGGTTCATTATTTCTGGCAGTATGTCAGCCTTTTTGAGGCTATCATGTTTTAAACATTATTTTAGTATTATAAATCCCCATATTATGCATGAAGAACTGTAGTTTACTTGGCATTGGAGAAGAGTTCATTCCTAGTAACAGCATGTTTGTATGTTTTAATTCACTTGTATAAAGAGTAAGATGACCATATTTCCCAAGGAGTCTGCAGAATGTGTTATGCTCTTTATTTGGCCCAGTACACATGAACATTTTTACAGTAGCTTTGAAATTCATATCAGGGCTAACAAAACTGATTCTCTCTCTTCAAAGTAGAACTCAACTCCTCCATGCCAGCATTGACTAGTGGGTTGCCTTCCCTGTGTGGGAACCAGGGCTGTATTACAGTAAACTGGTCCAGTGTGATATCACAGATATAAAAAATATTCCATTCTGTATCAAAACTAGGCACAGGCCTTATATTTATATGAAGAGTAGATCGACAGAGTTGAGCGGTTTTGCTCTCAACTATTCAGCTCTGGCCTTCTACTTGAGGAGAAAAATATCTTATATTATTTCTAATAAGTAACTACAAGAATCTAATTTGGGTTTTTATGGTAGTTAAAAGATGGGTGACATCACACTTGGGTCAATATTGGTGGATATCTAAAAGCACAACCTCTCATTTGTATTGCTTCAAAATGTACACAGTATAGATGTAGATTAAAAAAAAAAGCTACGAATTTTTTTGTTGTGTTGAACCAACTAGAAGGGAGGATGCAAAGTTTTACCAAATGAGATATATGGATACAAATTTCATTGTAGAGTGTGGTTTAGACAAATGTTTCTTTTTCTTTAAGTATGTAAATCCTACACTGTAGGTTTTTTCTTTTTCCTTTTGTAGCGGTAGAAAATGTTGAACAATTGTCCATGAGCATGAGCCAGTGGTTCATTGCTGATATCCCCAGAATGCCAATATTTGCAATGCAAACAGTTAGTACAATTTCCCAGTTCTATGAAAGGCCCTGACACATCTGCCTCAAGGTCTGGAGGCTCTGTTGTATAACCACAAATAGTCTTTCCATTTTCATATAACCTTTTGATACACTGACAGCTGCATTAAGCTGCTTCTGCCTAGCAATTCCACATGCCAGGCGGTTTTAATTTGTTTTAATGCCACAGAAAAAGCACTGCTAGCAGAATACCATCAAATCATTTTCATATTGAACCTTCGTGGTCCAGAAACCTCCCCTTCAACCACAGCACCATTGTTTTTGCGAGGGACATATTCAAGGTCAATGCTGGTTTTGTGTTTGCCTTTCCCTCGGCTCCACACAAAAAGAAGAAGGAAACAAAATAAAACCACTCCAAGGAATGTGAAACAGCCCATAGCTGTGGACACCAATATTGTCTTAAGGTCCAGAGAGTAGCTGTTTGCATTAGTTCCGTTAGAACTTGTGTCGTTGGAGTCTGTCATATACATAGGGGTCCTGTTGGCATAAAGGAAACGGTCTGAAGTAAACCCCTTTACTGTCAGGGAGGCCGAGTAAGTGTCATTCCCAGCTGCGTTACTTGCAATACAGACATAGATCCCAGTGTCCTGGTCTTGGGCAAATCGGATCTCCAGGGTGCCATCTCCCAGCACAGTGGCTCTACCATTTGATTTAGTTGTGATCAGCCTCCGGCGTGGGGTAACCCAGGAGATGGTAGGCTGTGGGTCCCCGTCAGCATTGCACATCAGCTGCACGGTCTGTCCTTCCTCCACTACCAGGTACTGCAACTTCTTGTCTTGTATCTTGGGCTTCCTACAGGTGAAGTAAAAGGAGAGAGCTGTGGTGTGAAAGTCTCTGAATGACCTCTCTCTGACACTGTCTGGGCCAGCACACATCGGTGGCTCACCACCAAACTGTAAGGTGGGCTGCCGCTGCAAAATCCAAAGAAGACGACAGTCACAGGCCAGAGGGTTGTTGTTAATGCAGAGGACCTCAAGGCTTTTGGAAGAATGGAATACATTCTCTTCTAGCGTTTCTAACAGGTTTTGGGACACGTTAAGCACGCGTAAGAATCTGAGCCCTTGGAAAGCATGTGGTTCAATGGTGCGCAGCTGTGCCCCCACCATGTGGAGCTCCTGCAGGCGCACTAAATCCGACAGCATGCCTGCCTCGATGGTGCTGATGGGGTTGTAAGAGAGGTTGAGATGTGTCAGGTAAACCAGATGTTTGAAAGCAGAGTAAGGTACGGCAGACAGGTTGGTGTTTGTGATGGAGAGAGAAGTCAAATTGAGACCGTAGAGACTGTTGGCAGGCAGCATGTCCAGGAGGGGCCAGGCCTCTATCTGCAGGTCTTTCAGGCGAAACAGTCTTTTAAAGGCGTACGCCGGCAAAGCATTAATGTTGAGCTGTTTCAAATGCAGGCTGATGAGATTGTGGAGGTGAGAAAGAGCTTCTGTTGGTACGGCTGTGAGGTTGCATCTCTCCAGGGTGAGCTGCTCCAGGCTAAGCAGCCCACTGAAGGCCCTGTGTGATATATACACCAAATCATTGTCCCCAACCTCCAGGGATTTTAGGTTATGCAGATCTTGAAACATGTAGTCCAGCAAAATGACAATCTTGTTTTCACTTATATCAAGCTTTGTTAAGTTTGACAACCCAGTGAACACCCCAAGGGGGACCAGTTTCAGACGGTTTCCTTTCAGCCTCAAGGAGCGCAAGTTGAAGAGATTGTTAAAAGCTCCAGGCTCAACACTGGAGACAATATTGTCACTGAGGTCAATCTCCTCCAGCAACGGGTATGATGTGAATTCCTCAGGGTTAACGCTTTTCAGTCGGTTCTTGCTGAGGTCCAAGATTTTGGTCTCAATGGGAATGCCTTCTGGGATGGACATCAGACGTCTTCGGTGACAGCTGACAGACTTGTTCTGTGCTGAGCATTCACAGCGGGCCGGGCAGCCCACAGTGGGGCTTGTGAAGACAAGCAGGACAGCCAGACCCAGAGACAGCTGCCAGCATGATAGAGCTGTGTGACGCATGACTCCACTGATCTGGGCTAACCCTCCGTCACAGGCCTGTGGGGTGAGGATGGGAAAGGGGAGAAGTTAAGTGTGCAGAAAAAGAACAGTACTATTGCAAAGCAAATGCATGTGTTTTCATATTGAACATATCAATAAAACCTATTGGGAATGGCATGACCAACATAAAAGCAGATTTTACTTCACTATCATAGGGCTAGTCAAAGGATTTGTTTATCCAGCATTTTCCTCCAGATGTTGGTGAAGACAAAACAGCTTTCCCTACTGCAAACAGTAAAGGACCTTTCAGTCTTTTCTCAGTCTCAGTAGGTTTCCTCAAGACAGTGCTATAATTAACCCCAGAGATAAATACCATACACTATGCAAAAATGGCTAATAGCATTTGTGATAAGTTTACAGCATTGGATTTCAGTGAGGTGATATGAAACTGAGCTTTTGCCTCCCATTAGTGTTTTAAGGCAAACCTTAATGATGTATTATAATCAAGAGAAGGAGCTCCTTGAGGATGGAAAGATTCCTTTTATCATTTATTGGATATATTACAGCTATAAAGAGATGAAGCTTGTTCATGCATACACATGCACAATGGCCCAAATGAGGAAAGAAGAACTGGTGCACCTGTGCTTAGAATTTGTAATAGGTCAAATTGATTCTTTGCTTTTAATGCAGAGATATTTTGTGTGACTCCTTAGAACCCAAGATCTGAGAAGGGTTTACAGAATACATGTTTGTACGTCCAAGACATATGAACTAGTTTTAGGAAGACAAAAAACAAGGTAAGATGAGCTATCTGTCTTTAAGCAGTGCAGTGTCCAAAGAAGTACCACAGATTTAATGAAAATCACAGTTTGTAAGAGATTTATTCATTCCTGCCTTCAGGTTAAAAATGAGAATAGAAGAAGACAAGATAACCTCTACTAAATTAGCTACTCTTCTCCAAACGATATACTTTTCAAGTTTAGTCACCAAAGGCAAGAGACTTTTTCTAAGTCTACTTAGAAGCCACTAAAAGGAGACAAACAATAACCCATTTCAAAAGAGGAAGAAGAACAGGATATAGGTGTTCATCAAAGGAAGGTATGCTTGAGATGTTGAGAGTAAAGTGAACTGCAAGCAATGGCCATAGAAGTGCCTTAACTCCTGTGGTACAGCCAGCTGGATGAGGCTAAGGTATAGTGCTGGGATAGAGGCTTCATAATATTAATAAGCCTTATAATGGGCCCCAGGCTTGTAATGCCTTTTCTGCATTGTTTCATTTGGGCTTCATTTTAATTTTACTTGTAAAAATAGTTAAATAACGCACAGATGACTATGGCCCATTTGCTCCAATGCACAATGACAAAATTACCCAATAGCCAAGAATCCACCAATTTATCTGCATCTTTGGGCTTTGAGGATCATCTGGCTACTGCGTTAAGACATTTGGAAATTGCATTTGAGTCAAGTTTTTTTGTCTATGTGCTGTCACATGGATTGTAACATAAAAGATATCTTCCCATAAACAAAGGATAAATACATTTAAACAAATATGGTATAACTAAATTGACAAGGCAATCAGACAGCTATTTGAGCAAATAAGCTGTTTGAAGCACATCAAAATAGTCCTGTGTAAATCACAGACTGATGAAAAAGAAAGTCCCGCCCATAACTCTGCCAGAGCAACACTACTCTCTGCTAATACACAACTTGGAATGTCATAACTCACCAAATCATCCTTCCTGACAGAGAAGAGTGGCACTCTTGAGACTGTGGAAGATCAGAACAGTGGAGATTCAAGATGCAAGAAGAAGAGCAGATATTTGGATCTATTGATCTTATTGTATCTTAAAAATTTCTAAACAGGAACTGGGAAGTTTGGATTGTACGCATTTGTACTATTGTAACTGGACTGAGAAATAAACAGCTGTTGTGCTCTGATTGTTAAAAACTAAACTGTGAAAAAGCATTTATCTTGGAGCTCCATATAAATTGTGTTCTTTGACTGACCATGCATGAATGATGCACATATTACTCCTCTCACAACTCCATGGAAGAATTTAATTCTTGACTGATGTGGCTTTGTATTTCGATTTTTACACTTCTATGCAGAGACTATTAACGTGAGGCACATTGCACGCTGGTTTTGACATATAGACTGGAGACTGGATGAAAATTACTCCGTATTATATTACCTATAAAGCACATTTCCACTTTGTTCTAGAAGGACAACCTACTGAGATTTAGTTTCCCCCTCAAATTGTAGTCTTGCAAGTAACTATTGCTGGTTATCTCCAGCTGTGATAAAGGTTTTCAGAGATAAACTTCACTTCATTAGGCACTAACTTAAAACTGGAAACCAATAGGGGACTCTGACTTAGGTGTTTCCAATGAATTGAGATCAGAGAGCTTCTGGGTGCTCTGATCATTACTTTCAGAGCTCAGTCTGTGAGGTTAGTGCTTTCATAGTGATACTTCTACCACACAGGGATTTAATTTCCTACCATATCCATTTAATAATGTATGAAGCACAAAGTAAACAGGTTCAGTGGAAGATGAGTACTCCTGTAGTGTTTGACTTAGATAGTGAAAATATGAAACACTTTTTGCAGCTATCCAATCCACCTGGTAACTAAAACTTCTGAGGAGTACAAAGTAGAAGGTAGACAGTATAAAAGGTGATAAAAGGCTTTTTTGACTGTGGCTGGAATATAGAAAAAGCAATTCAAAAATTAACAGTAGTCTTCTGCGAAGGTATGCGCACAGATAATGAGACAGATATATATTTATCTGTAAGGGGGTATGCATGTGTGTGTACACACTTGAAAGGAAGCAAGATTCAGGACTGAGATATAATATGGAGTGTATACATTTCATAACATAACAATATAATACCATATAATAAATTATATTAAATATCAAGTCAGAAAAAGATTAGGTCGATCAATAAGTACAGGTTAGAAGAAAATATAAATTAATTATTACAATTTACATTGAGCCAGATGATGCTACCATTCTTTCTGCTAACCAAATCTGTGACTACATCCTTCACTTTGAACTGCTTTACAGAAAAATTACTTCATCTTCATTATGCAAAAAATGTAACCTTATCTCCAGCTAGGGTCAAAAGGTCAAGCAAGTGAAATGTGTGGGACAAGGTGAATTTTGGGAGAAGCCTAGAGTGAACTTTGATGATCTGTTGCATATGGTCCCATTTGAATTTAGTGAATATAAAGTTGTATTTTTGGGACATGTCCAGTAACATCACTATCTAGGCCTACCTTGTGCCTTCAGTCTAACAACATTTTGGAAGGACACAGTTTCATCTGTGAAGTACATTCCACACCAGTGTAATCACAATTATTTATTACTCTATATCCGTCAATCAACAATGCTACTTTAAAAAGAGAGAAATTATGCCATTAAAAGATATTCTTCACTGCAAGATGATTTCTTGAAGTGAAAAATTATTTTCCACATTTCTTTAGACTTGTGGAATGTTAATTAATTGGCGACTTCACTGGCACAGTGCTGAATTGTTAGTGTCAGTGTTCAACATGATGCCTTTCATTCCTGCTTAAACAACCAGCACTACATGCTTTATCTTTGCAAATGTAGGTATTCCCTCTAAACATCTGCAGCATTGTCATTTTTTGCTTCCCTCTCTTCATTGTGATACATACAAGAAAGTAAGGTGTATGCATGCAAATATGTACACACACACACACACACCCACACACACCCACGCACCCACACAGCCACACACACATACACCCACACATACACACAGCCACACACACACCCACCCACCCACACACACACATAAATGTAAGCTAGAGGTATAGTCTTACTGATCTGAGAAGGTACCATGCCTTGCACTACACAGTAGTCCTCTAAAATTATAGCTTGTTAGGTAAAAATCCAAAAAACATAAATGATTATGAATTAAGAGTTTTTCTATGTTTGAATGTGAATGGCAATGTGTAAAACTGTTTTCCTGGCCTTTCTAGGGTACTTGTCATGCTTTGATAGACTCTGGGAAATGAAATAAATGAAGGAATTGTTTATTAAAAAATAAAAATAAACTAATTACCTTTTTTTTGTCTTTCTCTGGCTCTGTTCTTTAAAGTCAAGAATCAAGTTACTGTTGGCTGATACTCTTTTTCAAAAGAGGACCCTATTCAAAGTTCAGCTGTGCAATTATGAAAGCTCATTAAAGTTATTAGTTAATAGTTCTGTGTGATCTCACTCAAAATAGCCACTACTACTTTGAAATGCAAATCAGGTTTTACAAAGTTCTTAAGCTTTGAATCTTCCCAAAAGTGCTTTACAAGAATGTACAGTGCCCTGTAGCTTTTAAATTGAAAAACTATAATTAAAAAGAACAACAAAAACAACCCAGTGCTGTCCTAGAATTCAGTGCAATTCTAAATACCATATATAGGAATGTGCCAAATCATGCATGTATTACATATTTTTTCACTTCTCCCTCTCCCTCAGAATAATTTGGAAGCCTTTAGAGCTGAAAGTGAGGGTGCATTTGTCCATGGTCCTTTCCATGTCCCTTCTGATGCTCCAGTATTGTATGGGATATAGCTTAAGCCAGAAAGAGTCACAAGATCCGTTTCTGTCATTAGCTGCATTATCATCACTTGATGCTCTGACTTGGTAGATCTCACCTTTTTGATCTCACCTTTCCCATCCCTTTTCTTAGCCTTTCAGACAAAAAAAAAACACCCCACAACCCAGTGGATCATATCAGAGATGACAATTTTGCCTGACATTCACTTAATAATTTACATTCTAAAAATCCCTTTACAAAAACATACTGTATTTAATAAATGTTCTAGGATTAAATGTTGCATGACAAGACAGACTTGTACTAATTATTCACTTAAATGCTGCCAGGTAATCCTGAGAACCAGGAACATACCTGTTTGAAAAATGTGTGCTATGTTGACTCTGACTGGACACTGGGTGCCCACTGAATCTGTTCTGTCACCACCTTCCTGAACAGGACAGGGTAGAAAAAAACATAAAAAAAGGTTCACACATCAAGATAAAGCAGGTGGGGAACACTCACCACTTACCATAGCAAGCAAAACAGACTTAGCCAAGGGAAATTTGTTTTATTACCAATTAAATCAGAGTAAGATAGTGAGAAAAACCCTCAAATCATAAAACACTTGCCCCGACCTCTCCATTTTTCCTGGGCTTGACTTCCCCCTACATCTTTTCTCCCTTTCCTGTATGGCAGTGCAGGGTTTTGAGAAATGGGAGCTGCGGTCAGTTCATCATATTGCCTCCGTCACTCCTTATGCTCTTCCCCTGATCCAGCATGGGGTCTTTTTCACAGGAGACAGTCCTCAATTAATTTCTCCAGCATGGGTTCCTCCCTTTCACAGGGTGCAGTGAATCCTTCAAGATGGACATTTTTTTGAGACTGTGTTTAGGGATAGTAAATTGTTCTGCCTGTATAAGATTGCATCTCCTTTGAATGCTGAATTTTAACATTGCTGCATTTTAAAGCAGGGAGTAGATACCGAGGAGTATAAATGTTTCTGTCTTTGCATGGCTGTCATCATCTGTCACACTTCAGCAAGCAGTAAGCCAAAGACATTGTTCAAATCTTTGCAATAAAATACCTTTGCTTTTGTGCTGAGCAGATAGATACTGAATATGTGCAGTTAAAACTACTGAACTTCTGTGGTGCAAAATTTTGCCCAGCTCAGTGTGGTTTGGGAAAATTTTTATTCACAGCTTTATCTCTCAAGTACCTATTGCAGTTTTGTTGGAAGAGCAGCTGGTCTGGCTTTCTTGAACTCTCCTTTGGTGCTGCACCAGACCAGGTAAGGGCAGGAGGGGTACCTGCCCTTTGCCGGTGGACTGTGCCCAAGGTGGCAATGGTGGGAAGTGTTGCCCAGGAGATGAAGGGAAGATGAGAAACAAACTGAGATAGTTTTAGGGACAGCCAAATGACACATGAAAATATGAGACATTTAGAAATGTTCTTACAGTGAGACACAATGCCACTAGGTGAATGAATGAAATCCTACTGTGCCATTTTCTGACCTGACTGTGCAATTTAGACATTCCCATCATATATTCTTTCAATGTAAGACCTAGTTTGTAAAAGCAAAGGCTTTGCCTCATCAGGTTTCATGCCTGGAACTTCTCTAAGCTTAGTGTATTGCTCCCAAATGCGATCGCAGACTAAGTCAAGACTGCCTATATACTCTAAAAAGGATGATTTTTCTTTAAATCAGAGCATCTCAGAAATTGTTCAAATGAACCTAGGTTTCTAGCTTCCCTGTCTCTTTGATCAAGACTTTTGTGCTTATGCAGAGATTTTGTTCTCCGTTCCTTTATTGATCTCTAACATTTCAGCATTTAAATAAACTGCAAAACTTTAAGTAGCTATCTGCATTCCAATAATAAACAGATTTAAGAATCCTTGAATAATAGCAGCAGCAACAACAACCACTAGTCTGATTATTCATTTAATTGGAAGTAAAGTTTTGAGTCAACTATTCTGCAGTTCTAGGATCATTCTTGTCTACTAAGTCATAAGTAAAAACTTAATGGGCTACCATCAAATCAGAAATTATAGTCAAGTAGCATTTGTTTTCCGAAGAAAATATTGAGACCCAGGTCATTAAAAAAGTAATAATACAGAAATAGGAAACAAAAGCAAAAAGGTGACTAGAGCAACATTCTTTATTAGCTGATTCGGTAGAATTATTTTAAGATTGCTTAAAATCTTTGTATCAGGTATTTTAAAACTAAAAAACTGGGTATAGTTTTCGCCCCAAATACTTATATTTTTGTCTGAATAAAAGTGAAAGAAGCATGTGTGCCAAAACACAGAGAGTAAGAAAATCACAGTAACAAATTCATGTAATTATAACAATTATCTCTACAAGTCTTTGAAGTCCACATTCTTCAAATTAAGCAAAGAAATGAAGCCATCACTACACCTTCTATATTTAAACCAATGTTTTTAAGATTAATTTACAAATTTCTTTCAGTTTTCACAGAGAAAGTGAACCTCAGGAAGAAATCTGAAGGAAAAAGAATTAATCTTAAGGATTCTCTTGCAGGAAACATTTAATGCATAAGTAACAGGAAGTGGAAATGTTTGCAAGAATTATAAACACTTCCACTGACATTTCAGTGACCTTGCTGGAAAGTTGGAGGGGGAGAGATTTATGAGAAGGTGATAGGAGCAATTATGCAAAGGGCTATAAAAGATGCTTGGATGTAAAATAAAATTCAGAATTTTTTGATGTAGGTTAATGATATAAATCAACTATTCATGGAGGATAGCACTACTATCATACCCACACACTTAACTACCTTATAAAAATTGTAAATATTTGCATAGAAACACTTTCTGACAAAGAATTCTTAGTTGAATAAATTAAAGAATTACTTTGAATAACAGATCTCTTTTACCATCTATTCCTTCTAAATGCAGAAGCAGATTTTTGAAAGTTATACAAAATTTCTTTTGCAAAGTTCACTTAGTTCTATTAAATTGTATTCCTATTTTACTGGTAAAAAGTGATGTCACTAAGAGATAATTATTCAGTGGCAAAGTCCAGAACAACATAATCGCCATGACAATAGATGTATTGATATGATAATGCAATAATAGAGAAAGAGAAATTATACCTCTGAAAACAGTACAGCTGTACAGTAGTTTGTACTGCATTTTTTAGGGCTGCTTAGTATTGGAAGACCACCCTCCTGTTGTAGCTAAACTCCATCCCTAGACCTGGTGTTTAGTATCTATGCATGGTAGCCCCCCTGAGTGATATGTCACTTCAAAAACAATGCATGAGCCCACATTTTTATGAAGTTGATTTATCTTAAGGGTTAAGCAAAATTCCATTACACTCTTTCATTGATGATTCTTGCAAGATTTTAATGTTCCAAATACTGAGAACAACTTATCCCAGGGGAAGAAAGGTGAAGTTATTGTAGTGCAGGAGGGAAAATCATATGACAACAAAGAGCTAAGGTTGTTACTCTTGGAGAATGCAGCAGACCAAAACTGTAGATTTTGGAAAAGATTAAAAATCTCTCGCAAGCTTGGATTCATTACTTAAAAGTGGATCTCATGTTTCACAGTGTGTCTAGGTAGGTGAGTCTTAAAACTCTTTGCTACCACAAACAGGACACTGGTGGGAGAATGTGAAAGTGTTAAATATTATACTTGCTTTTCATATCTGTTGTAGCTAATGAAGTCTGAATAAATTAATTGAAAACTAAAACAGGATGATGGCTAAGTGCATTGATTAAAGTTTAGGAAGCTTTTTTCAGCAACAATTCTACATTAAAAGTTTATCTTCCTCTTGAAAAACACAATCTTTCTTCTAAAACTAGAACAGATGACACCATTGCAGCCTGCACAGTATCTCTTATGTTGAAAAACAGGGATGAAATTTCCTCTGAAGTTTCAATTATAACATCCATCTACTTCTCATCTTTAATGAGTGATGATGTCAATGACAGAAAGCTACTGAAAAGAAAGGAAGCTGCTTTTTAAGTCTGGATTGTTAGCAGACTTTTGAGGGCTAGTGCATTCAGGCATATTTGAATTTCATTTCAGTATTCCAATTAGGAAGCCACAAGCAATCTACACTATATCTAGATCATCATAAGAAACATTCTTGA
Source organism: Peucedramus taeniatus (assembly GCA_013400575.1). Taxonomy (NCBI): domain Eukaryota; kingdom Metazoa; phylum Chordata; class Aves; order Passeriformes; family Fringillidae; genus Peucedramus; species Peucedramus taeniatus. The sequence continues at coordinate 30,899 of WBNO01017329.1, forward strand.
TATAGCCTGTTATAGATGGATGTTTCCTTCAAATACATGAACATTTAAGTCCAGAGAGCTCTGCTGTCCCAGTAATGTGCTGACTTTCATCTTTTGTAAACAGAGGCTGTCACTGGTAACCTTAACAATATGTTTTTCAAGCTCTTAACTATTGTCATAATTTCATTTTTGCTAGCTTTAAAACCAAAAACTCTTATTTGTTATCTTGCCCCCATATGAAAGCTATCTGACAATGACCTTACTTCCTATTAAGAGAGACAAACAGATTAATGTGCCATTAGCAGCTGAGAAATTTTCCCTAGCAGCTCTAGGTTTGAACAGGACAAAAGTGAAACCAAAAGTACTTCAGAGAGTATGGGTCTGGTAGAGTTAATTCTAGTGTTGACTCCAGTCCTGTGATTGCTGTCACCAAAAAGGGTTTCACACTATTTAATCTATTGACATGGGTCCCTGCAGGGTTTGTTTTGTTTTGTTTTGGTTTTTTTTTTTTTTTTTTTGGTTGGTTTTTGGGGGTGTTTTTTTTTTTTTTTTTTTGGTTGGTTTTTGGGGGTGTTTTTTTTTTTTTTTTTTTGTTTTTGGGGTGTGTTTTTTTTTTTTTTGTTTGTTTGTTTGTTTTTGGTTTGGTTTTTTTTTTTTTTGGTAGCATCAACACAGAGCCTGGTGACAAATCATGTTATACAGAGTCTAAAATGTACGGAGAATGTGCCTAGGAAAGATAAGAGATCATTTAATTAGTGCTACAAGGGCTGTGGTTTCTTCACAACACAGTTCAAAGGATCTTTAGCCAAAAGGCTCTGAATACTTGAACCTGTATTTTTAAGAAACATTTTTGTTAAGTACATCTGAAAAGAGCAAATGCATTTTACAAGGGTAGCATTCATCTGTCTTACCTAGAGGTGGATAGAGTTTAAAGTTGTATGAAAATAGCTGAAAATTGAATTAAATGGGAAAGCTGAAGAAATTGAAACCAATAGATTTTCTTTTGTACTAAGACAAGAATTTCAAAAGTGTAGCAAAGCTGCAACAAATAATTTCAGTACTATTTATCCAGCTAATGCAAAAAAGAAATGAAACCCATCCTGTGTTATTTTCTCACACCTTGGTAAGAATGTTTGCAGCAGTTATATTTGTATCTTTCAGTGAAACCCTATCAGACAAAACAAGGAGTATATTCTCTGGGGACTATCTCCATATCATCGCACACAAGGCCTTCACAGTACAATGTTGCAGCAACTACTGACCTATCTGCTGCTGCTCTTTTTGACTGCAGGAGTAGCCAAAGTCTGAAAAGACAGTACAAGAGCTACAGCATTATATTTGGAACATTAAAAATAAGCAAAAGGAAGGCCTTTCTTGCCTGAAGGCCCTTAGTTCATATTATGGCTTCAAATTCAGAGCGGCTATCTTAGCAGAAAATTATAGTCAGCATTTGAGGTGGCACAAAGGAAAGAAGGGATATATATCAACACATTGGTGAACAGTAACTGGTCATGTGTGAAGAAGTTTCATAGTCCTAACTGAAATCACTTAATAGCTCAGATAAGGAAGTTACCTTTGGGACAACTGCACAAAACTAGTGCACTTTGAATTAAAATAGGGTTGATTATAATTTATACAAGTGAGAGAAGAAAATAGCAAACTGCCTTGGAGATTTCATATTTGCTAAAGGCATTTTTAAGCTATACTGAGACTCAATATCAGCCTGCAGATGGATTAAGGTAGGGCATTTGGAAATAAGACACGACATATTTGCAGGTGGGCAGGACACAACTATTAATCTCTGTTTTATTCATACCCATACTCCATGAATGTTACTGGTGTCAGCTGACCTACGAACTAAGCCTCTATGTTCAGCAAAAAAAGGAACAGAAAGATACAATGTGGAAGACACCAAGCAGATGAAATTTGGTAGTCAGATATTTTTTCAGCTGGAGTAGTCACAATGAAGCCCTTGATTTGAGCCTGGCCCATTGCAGAGCTCTTAGTGTCACAGCAGTGCTGTAGGTATCTTCCAAGTGATGCAGAAAGAAATTTGCTAACTTTTTTATGCTTTACAGACAAATTACTCATTACAAATGAAACCTCTGAATTCTTCTGAGAATTTACAGTCACTCATTTTCTTGAAATCTGTACCCATATTTGCTAGGGTGTCAGAAGCAACCTTCCAAATCCTGGCAATGGAGACTTGTTACCTCAGTCCTTTATTTGACTTGGTATTTATATATTTATACAGGAAAAGGCACTTCCTAAGAAACTGCACCTCATTCATTTAATATGAGATCTAATGAAAACAATTTTTGTACAAGACAGAGCCTCTGCTACTAGTATGTATTTGATTAACATTTTCTTTAATTACTAGCAGAAGATGACTAATACCTCAACAATATGACAAATACATTTATTTTCCTGGTTTATCAAGATAAAGGGATTAGAAAGCACAGCCTTCCATATTGAATTTACTCAGCTGCCCTAATGTGCTAGCACTAGTTATAAAGGTAATTGTATACTGTTTTTAAGCTAGTAAACATTTTTTTTTCTTACTTTTTCATAAGAAGACAGTCTGTGTCTATGTAACCCTGCTGCTTCCTCATGAAACTGACATATCACATTAACAGTGGATGGCACTGTGTCCTACAGCTGTCCTGACCTATGTGTGATGTCCAGAGGCTGATGCCAGTCAGAAGACACTTGTGTTGCAAAGAGCTGGTGCAAAGCCACAAGCACTGTGGGTGCTGCATTGTCCAGTGCCTAGTATAAGCTTATCTATGGACTTACAGTCTCTTGGAAGACCTGCGACAGTTCGTTATAGTACGGTACTTCTCAAGGTGAGGAGTAAACCTCAACTACACCCATCTCATATTTGCAGGAGTTTTTTTTTCTTGGTTTAGATCTACAGACTTCAGCTCAAAGATGGTGATCTAGGTTATATTTTCTCCCTGACTCTACAGATGTACAGTGCAAGTCTACAAAAAAACAAAAGCCTTTTTCTCTTGAAATTATTTTATCATTTGTTGAAAACTTTTTTCGCAGTGAATTTTTCTTTCCAATGCTTTTTTTCCTCAAAATATTTTTTAAAATGTTATATTTCATTAAACCCAAAATATTCTATCTAGAAATAGTTTCAATGAATAATTTTCAACCATTTCATGCATACTAGGACTCACAAAAATGCACATATGCTTAGATGTCCTTAAAGGAGAACATTATTTATATCATCTGTATTAATACTCTACAAGAATAATGTACTTGTCCTTGTCCTAAATAAAATTAATGCTAGAATAGCTTTCTATTGCCAGACCACTTTCAGATGGCCTAAATAAAAAAAAAAAGCTAGAGTCTGCATGAATATCTATCCATAATGATGTCTCCATTTTATTCCTAATTAAAAGCTCATTAATATCAAAGACAGTTGTAAGAAATCCAGATGAGACTACATCATTTGGGATTTTAAGATTGAAGGCCCTCACCCTATCAACTCAAAATCACTTATTCAAAAACTACTGTAGCTGTTGTGTGAAATAAAGTATTATACTACAGCAATCATTGATACACCTCTTTATGAAGGCTGTATGTGATTATTCATCCTTTCAGTTAGTTTCTATCTCTGAAAAGTAACTTAAACCTCAGAGTAACCAGAAACATCAAAGAAGAGGGGAGCTGAAAGTGAGTAATTGATTAATTCTCAAAAGCACTGCATATTTTCAGCATTACTGGTGCATGGGAATAGGAAGAAGTATACAAAAAAGGAGGATACATGAACAGAAAGGATAGAATTGGAGCTTTGAGATCTTCCAGCATCTCCTTCATAAGAGATCTTGCACAAACACAAGATATCTGTAGTGGCCAAGGAAAAACAAAAGATACATTTATTTACCTTGTATGCTGAGGTATGAATAATATGAATATTATGCCCTCTGAATCTGGAGGTGAAAGGATATCCACAAAGCAAAGGATGCTGACGATGTCCCTTTGTTCTGAAATATATAATATGACTTTCTCTAAACTCCTTGCCAGTAAGTTATAATTCACTTGATTAAAAAAAAAAATCACATCAGTTTTAAGCTTTATTACTGCTCACAATGACAAATATGGCTGAAATTATTTTGAATTCAAGAATAATTGTAAAACCAGTGTTTATTTGAATGAATAGGTACAAGGGTGTTATCACTTAGATGGAAAATGATATTTTCTTTTCAGGCTGTTCCTGAACAAGGGCTATGATCATCACTATGGCCATTTTTTCAATTGTGGAATCATAAAATCTCTCAAGTTCAATGAAACACATAAGAATCATTGAGTTCAACTGCTTGTTTCTCACAGAACCACCTGAAAGTAAATCACAGGAGTAAGAGCATCATCCTGATAATCCTTGAACTCTGATTGGCCTGGTGCCACGTCCACTTCCCTGGGGAGCCTGTTCCAGTGATCAGCCACCTTCTCAGTGAAGAACTTTTTCCTAATCTCCAATCTGAACTTCCCCTAATGCAGCATCATTCCATTTTCTGTCCTATCACTGATCACCAAAGAGAGGAGATGAGCACCTTCCCCTCTGCTGCCTCCCATGAGGAAGGTGTAGACTACAATGGGGTCACTCAGTCTTCTCTTCCCCAGACTGAACAAGCCAGGTTACCTCAGCCATTCCTCCAAAGTTTTAACCCTCAAGGCCTTCCACCATCACGATCACCCTCCTCTGGAAACAGTCTAATAATTTGTTGTCCTCCTTATACTGTGGCACCCAGAACTGCCCCCAGCACTGGAGGTGAGGCTGCCCAAGTGCAGAGCAGAGTGGGACAATCCCCTCCCTTGCCCAGCTGTGATGTTGTGCCTGATGCACCCCAGGACACGGGTGGCCCTCCTGGCTGCCAGGACACTGCTGGTGGCTCATGTCCACCTTGTAATTAACCCAGACACCCAGATCTCTTTCTGCAGAGCTGAAATCTCTTCTCCTCCAGTTTAAATGTATAATCAGGATTACTCTGTCCCTGGTGGAGATTCTGGCACTTGCTCTTAAATTTCACATGGTTGGTGATGGCCAAGATCTCTAGTCTATACAGATTTCTCTGTAATGCCTCTCTACCCTTGCGAGAGTCCTAGCTTAGTACTATTGGCAAGCTCATTTAAGACACACTTGATTCCTGCATCCAGAGACTTTATGAAAACGTTAAAGAGCACTGGCCCTTAAGTTGAGCGCAGAGAAATCCCACATGTATAGCCACTATAATTCTTTAAACCCAACCCACCACACAGTTTCTTACCCAAAATGTTATGGACTTGTCTAGCAGTGTGATGGACATTTTGTCCTCAATGATACTGTGTGAGTGTCAAATTTTGCTAAAATTCAAAAATCCCATATAAACTACTACTTCATCCATGGGCACTAAAACCCAGCTCTGTAAACCTAGCAAGAAGATTAAAAATGAAAACCTTAATTTTCCTATGGGATATTAATTTAAATTACTTTGTCTTTAGAAATAATTAACTGGAAAATCAGCTACTGGTCAAAGTCACACGTGTAGTATCCGATGATCATTTTCAACTGGGAGGTCTAGGTAGCAAAAATACATTTAGTAATCTAAAATTGTCTCTGAGTAGCTTTAGATACTTTGTGAGCCCCAACTCAATGGATCAAAATTGAACTCCATGCAGTTGCAACAGAAGATTTTATCCGTGAAATGACACACTGAAATGGAGACTTCTACTGTTCAACAGACTGAAATCCACTGATCAGTAGTGTAGAGAAATTTTGATGCATGCTACCATAAATCTCACTGGAATTAACAATACCTAACTTTCCATATGGTATGAAATTGCCAGATATGCAACTAATCCAGGTTCAGGAACTGGTAAGTGGGATGACTAACAGAGAAAGACAGTAAAACCTGCAACACTAACAGTCTTCACCCCTGTAAGTCTATCAGAAATGGTTATCTGTGCTAGCATTTTTTTAATACACCACACTATTATTCATGATCTCTAACTGTACACGTGTTGTAAGGAGAAGCCATAAACCTCAAAGGAATGTTTGACTGGCCAAACTGAGTCCTCAAAAAACTCTTAAGATCCATGACTTTCTATTGATGTTCAGGGCCTCACACAAGGTCATTTAAAATACACTCAGGCTGCTTCTCAGTCTTGCATCTCAGCCCAGTTTGGCTTTTTTGTTTCAGAATACAGAAGAATGATATCAAAAAGGAACAACCGGGCTGCACTGATCTTTTTTTTTGGGCACCATATTTTAATTCAACATCTTTTATATAATTCACAGCCCAGAAAATCCTCTGTAAAGCAACAGTCTTTGTTCTTGTGCATAACAGAAATACAAAACCAGCTCCCTTTCTTCCCCAATTTTTTTATTCCCTTATTTTTTCCCAAAGCTTTCTGTGCTTTTCCATTTGATTTCCTGACTCCACATCCAACTGTTTCAAAAACATTGTAATAATATGGCTCAGCAATTCCACTAGTTTTGTAAATGAAACAAGGGGAAGAAAAGAATGCAGCAATGACCAGTCCTCTGTCTTTTACTAAAGCAGCTGCTGTGAGTATAAGATTCACAAAGACTAAAATAAATATCTTTTTAGGGTTTTTTTTTGAAAGGGAAAAGAGCATGACTATAGGTTTCCTTACTCCATATAATTAAAAATACACAGAACTGAGTCATAAATTTAAAGGAAATCAATACTTCGTCCTAGCAGAGTGTTCAGTGTTTCCAAATTATTGTCTTTTCTGGCTAAGCAGAAATAAAAAATATTTGCTGTTTTCCTCCTTTCCTGAGGTTATCATAAGTTTATGATTATAAGTAGTTATATGTTAGAATTGGATGAGTACTAGAATAAAACAACAATCACTCAAAATTCCTTTTTAGTCTCTTTCAAAACAGAAAGAACAGAAACTGTGGCTGCAGTTATTAAAGTGAATATTAAAATAATAATCAATTCAGTAGCATCATTATAAATTCTAGGTATCCTCTTCTCTGTGTAAAACTATCAGAGTGCCACTCAACAATTTTAGACCAATCTTTTTTGTTACTTTATGACTTAATGCCATGATAGAAGAACTGAATACTTCAGCTTAAGACTAAGGACAGAGCACATTTGTTGAGAGGACATCCTCCACCTCTTATTTATACCTGTGATCAGATTTGTTATTTCATGCACGTCTTTTATTTTTTTCTTTTAAGTATCTGACCTAACATTGATCATATCATCATTATTTTACCTTGTTTGCTTTAATTGCTGAACCCACACTTGTCAAATCAAGCTTTCATAGATTATATCAGTAAATGTCTATTTTACTTTAGGATGTAAGGATGTATCTCTAGTATCTTATTTTATTTGAAAAAGAGCCTGGCCAAAGAGCTGGTCAAAGTCTGGTATCTCAAAAGATGTTTCAACAGAACAAAGAGAGTCATCCTTGTCTTTGGTGTGAATGTGCATTCATTTGCCTCTCCTCCGTTTCAGAGAGAGCTAAGAGTGAGCAAGTTTGAGCTGAAATGCATGAAAGTATGTATGACTTCAGTGCTGCAAAATGTAAACCTGTGCCTTGTACTCACAACTCTTAAGACTCCTGTGCCTTTTGCAGGTGGACGCCTAAAACCTGGACTAATTGTGGATACGGGAACCATATCTGTTGTCCTCGATTCTGAGTGGGCATGTTGTCAGATGTAACCACCACTGTTGAATAGAGGCACAGCTTCCTAAAATAACATTGTGTTTTCTGAAGACAGTTGAGGTCTTGCAGACGAGTTTCACTTCCAACTAAATCTTCTGCTCGGTAAGAAGATGAAAAGGAGCTTGTTCCACTGAAGTCAAAGCAGCTTGCCAGGGGTATTGCTGGAAGCAGCAATGCTGTGAATCAAACTTCAATTAATTTCCTCAATCAAGGCATTTTGCCAGTGTCTATGTACTTGAGAATAAAATGTATCATCAGAGTCATACTAAATAGTAGCAATTCTTTACTCACTGTCAGGATTTCCCTAGGCTTATGAGTTTTCCATCAGCTTTGATGCATCTGGTATAGTCTCTTGCACCCAGACAGGACTTCCTCAGGTAGTTTTAGGTAGAAAAACATGATTTTATTTTAGATTACCAACAGTGGATATCTCAGATTAGAACCCTGGATTTTCCTTCCTTGCTTCTTTACTATATAAACATAGTTCAAATAAAAAACCCTTTCACTTGCACTCAGGTTCCTGTACTCTCAAAGGGAGCAATATCGCACAATACATAAGGCACATGAAGCTTTTAATGCAACAGGATGACTCATATATATGAAGTCAGTCAGGTTAAGGATAATTGTTTGCTCAATAGATTGTGTTACTTTTTCCACTTCTGTCACTAACTTTCCTAGAAGTGCCTGGGGTTTTTATTTTTTGCTCCATCATAGAAAATCTTTATTTTTTAATAGGGTCATTTCAACATAATCCTTTGTGCTAGAAGAAAAAAATAAATTAGAAAATGACATCCCATCTTCAATCAGTCACTATCATACAAAGCATACACTTTGGAGGTAGAAACAGAAAAAAACAGCACACTTTTCTAAGTGCATAAATGCACCATAGTGCAACGATAATGTCAATTCTGATAAATTTTGAGCCTCCACGTTTTTACATAGGCTTCTGGAATCTACTCAGAGAAACAAAGCCCTCCGTTATAGACATAAGTTCAAAATGTCATGTTCAGGAATTGTGAGCTCTAAAATATAGAAACAAAGACAAACCAAAAAGCGTAAATGATAAAAAGAAAAAAGAAAGGAAAATATGTTGGTAACTGGTAATGGGATGTGGTGGAGAGTAAATAGAGAATTGTTGTGCTGTCTGTACATATATAAAAGAAAAGCTTTTTCTGCAGAAAACTGATAGATGAGAATGACACAGGCTAAGTCTCAGTGCTGTGATTCAGAACTTTTCTGCCCAAATTCCATTTTCAGTGTTTGGAGCCTCTGACAATCACCTGGGTAAGGAAGGCTGCACATTTTAATTATCATCCAATACTTGACAGAGAAGAACACAGAGTTAATAATGGGCATTATAGCTGTTTTTTTGAGTCAATGATTCAGACTACCTAATTCTGCATTCTGCTTGAAGGTCTTCATGAACTGAGTGTTACCAAAAAGGTTTAAGAAAAGTATTGTATAAAATCAAGAATTGGTAGGCAGTTAGCTACTCTATGGGGATCTTTAATTAAATAAAATGAAATAAAAATAAATACAATACTCTTACGGAGAGACGATAAATTAACTCCAGGCTACACAGACTATATAGCATTACAAATAATATTAAAAGAATCTACATATGAGCTGCAAAGCCTTTGACTAATGTAGCTGAGCAAGTAGCTTCCTATTGTACTCCAGATATTCTTGGTGCTGGATATCTAGGCAATTCCTATGTGACTTAGGACATGTTTTGTAATAACTTCTGTATAAGATAATGAACTGGGATTTTGAGCAATGATGGTTGCCTTTACCGGTTGGTGTTTGAATTTTCAGAACTAAAGTTCCATGGTTATTTCATTTACAAACAAATCAAAGCCATATATTTTAGCAGTGTTTTTGACTGCTACTGTGAGAACAGAGTTTTGCAGAATCACAGAGTCATTTGAAAGGAAGCTGACCCAATATTATATGGATTATTTTAGTTGCATATATATTTATAACTTTTGAGTAAGTCACCGATAATTTGGAAACTAAAATGCCTATTTATTAAACATTATTTCATGTTTAAGGAAAGGCAGATTAAGTATGCACAATTAGAGACTATCATGCTTAAGTGACTTTGAAGTCCAGTTTTCCACCCAAATGTAACAAAGACTTGGAAGAGTCTACACATAAAAGTACATTATCAATTGAAGTTCAGTTTTGTGTCTGAACAGGTAACATCTTGACAGCTGATATTTTACAATAGACCATTTGTCAATTCTCACTATTCACAACCTCTGAAATGCAAAATAAACTTGTGAAACCTACAAGATTCTGGGACTCCTTCTGTCTCAAAGATATCCTATCCAAAATCAGCCAGAGTGGAAAGGTCACTTTTATCCTTGATGAAATGAAAATTTTAGACGACTACTATGACATCTGAGACAGAACCATGGGAACATCATATAAAAATGTGTACTGGAAACAATTGTTTCTTCTGTGAAGCTTTGACTCAAATTCTTGTATTAAAACTTATCATTAATGAAGAAAATGCACTATATCTATCTTAAAAGCAGTGAGTGTAGTTGGTTCTTCCATACTAGCATCTGTATTTCCTTTTCAACACATATGTATTTAATACATGCATCACTTGTCTGCCAGTTTTGTTCACAGTCAGGAAACTTAATGCCTGACTCAGTTAAGACAGTTGATCAATATTTGCCTTGCTGTTTTTGTGAAAAGGAATTATACTGGTACATTTTCATTATTGCTGTTGATTGGTATATATTTACTGTCAGCAAAAGTGTGTGGTTCTTTCTTTTATAACAATGTGGCATCTAACTTTGCTTGAACTGACTGAGACACATGGATAAGCTTTCCTTTAAGAAATATTCATTCTAGCTAATTTAGCTTATTTTCTGCATGGTCACTACATCCATGTAAAAATCTCACAAAAAAGCACATATGAGATGAAGTTAGAATCAGGCAGATGTTTAGAGAGTGGAACTTGGAGTTTGATCAACACTTTACTGATTTCTGAACGATCATCTTCACACAATAGGATTTTAGGTAGTTGCAGAGTGTTCCTATCTGCTTAGCACACATATAAGTGTACCATCAGGACTCAGTGACCAGAAATTCTCACTGTAAGGGAAAATAAACAGCCCAAACTTCCAACTTTTTCACAAATGTAAAGAGAAGAAAATAAGGAGCAAATGCTGTTTTTTTCCCTCTGCATCCTCTGGGACTGAAAGGGTATGCTCTATTTGAGCATTTATCCTTCTTTTCTAATACATCCTGCCATATGGAGGAGACTAAAGAAAATAAATCACTGACTTCACATGGGGTAGGATGAAGGGAAAAAAGGCACAGAGGAGAGAGGAATGGCATTCTGAATGCAGGCCAGAAATCCTTCTCATCAGTTCCAAACATCAGTTTGGTTAATGGCTTGGAATGGCAGTCATCCTTAAAAAAGCAGAGGGGAGGTGGATGCAGAGTAGATTAGGCGTATTAGTCTCTGATCCACTTTCCAATGCCTGGCTAGCAAGCATGTCTTCTGCATCTCTTCACACAGTCTGGTTGGGCTGGTTGGAAGACCTTCTGGTTGAGAACTTCTGTTGCATAGAGCAGCATTCCCAAATCTGCCTTCTTAACTGAGTCATCATTTTGAGCAAGAGTTCTTCCTTCCTTTTAATGACTCTCTCTTTTAATGAGTCTCTGTATTATTAACTCTTTTAGCAGTGCAAAAGTTTTTGTTTTAGTTATGGAAATAAATCATGATACTACTGGACAAAACAAACCTAGACAGCAAAGTTGTTCTATGGGACATTTCAGGCATGTTCAAATTCTATCTGACTGAGTGGCTTTTAACAATTACAACATTGTAAAAAGATCTGATGATGTAAGGACCAAGTCTAGCTTGGCACATCTGTTGTACATACACAGCAGCATCTGACTTGTAAAACCCACCTCTATCATATCTCAAAAGGACTACTCAACAGGAGCCAAGGAAACTTTCCCAGTATCTAGGGAAGGAAAAGTTAGCTTTTATTCTTCCTTTGCATTCCTTGAAAAGCCCTCTAAACCTGAAAAATATTGGAACTAATATAAACAGCAAGTGTTTTCTTTCTGAATAAATAACAAGCCTTTATAACAAAACCTCTAACACAAAAAACTGAAGCTTATGTAATTGCTCCAGAAACCCTCAAACTATTTTGAAATAGACATTTCAAATTCACAGAGTCTCAAAACTGGGTAAGTGGGTTAACACTGAGTTTTCTATTTCAAAAATACACAAACCTAAGTGGAAATAGGAAGAAATGAGCAAGACACAGTTCAAGCAAAACTTCTATTTCTAAGGAGTATCTTATATTTAGGTATTTATAGGAATTTTCTTGAGGAGTTTTAGGTATGACCTTCTTTGCAGAAGAGCAAATCTTTGACATTTTAGTTCAATTTTTAGACTGTGTCCTGCCATGCCATCTGGTGCTAGCTGGCTGTTCAGTCAGAGCATTTGCCATGCATTCAGAAACTGTTTTTAGATGGGTGTGAGTATGTGCACTTGCTAGTTTGAGATATAATGAATGAAGCAGACTAGTCATCAGTAACAGAGACCCCAAAATCCAAATTACTGCCTTAATTTGACTTTGTTCTTATGTGTGATTCATAGCTTTTCCAGTTAGGAAGTGATAACTTTGCTCCTTTGTCTCAAATTTTAAATTATTCTTGCTCAATACGAAGTATGGAGTCGCTTCATTACACAATATCAAGCATGGCAGTCATTTCTTGGGAGTACTGGGACTTTAACAGAGACAATTTTAATTAAGATAGCATTGGAGGTCAGCCCTTCACATTTTATTTCCATTGGTTTTTCCATCACTCCATTCCCCTGTAAGGTAATATTGGTACATAGTCTATAAACTTCTCCTTCTATCATATTCGACTTGAATCATACCATAAACATACTAAAAGGAATATCTTTTCCAGAATAAATGCAAAAAAATTTCATACACATTTCAGTAAGTGTCATATGAAAAAATTATCTGGAAATATACACCTTTATTTGCATGAAATTATACATGCCATTTAAGAAAATGCTGAATACATAATTCTCAGCTCTGATTCAGACCCTATTTCTCTAAACACATGCTGTAGTACTTGAAATATCTTTATCATTAAGTTTGCAAGACACAGATGAATAAATATTTCCATACCTATATTCAGCCTGATTCTCATGAGACTTAAAAATCTCTTTACACCACTGGTGAAACTGGAATTTTTAAAGGCAAATGGGAAAAAAAAGAGTGTGAAGAAAAGAAGTACATGACTCTTTCAAACTACAAAGAATAAAGAAGTCTCAAAACAACCATGCTATTAGGCTTTGTTTTCTCTAGCTGAAGTCTAGGAAATTAAATGTCTAATGCAAAGAAGCCACTCATTATTTGGTAATGATGGCTAGAGTAGCTTTTGACTCTCAGGCAGTGCAGTAAAACCAGAATCAAGTCACATTAAGAATGACAACTTCAGCAAAAGGTAGGTATTGCTGGTGTACAAACTAGCACTATTGCCAAAAACTGAATACATTTCCTTTTCTAAGACCTTATATTATCTTCATAAATATAAAAGTCCCTAAAGTTGTAGTCATAAGTATCCATACTTTTGATGAACTATGTGTTAGTGTATAGTAGTGGTGCACATGGAAGCTTTTTCATATTTAAAATAAAAAGTAACATAGAAGCAAAATGATATTAACAGAATATGTAATGAAGAAATGTATTCACTGCAATTAAAAAAAAAAAAGCCAAGCTTTACAAAGGTACTGGATGTAGGCAAATGAGAGAGAAGCAAAAGAAATGAGAAGAGAGAATTTCAATAATCTCTTTCCCAAATACTTACTCACAAGCCTCGTCTCAGAGCACCTTGTGGGAAAGAGAAGGAACAAAGAGGCATCATTCAGGAGACAGGGTAGTGTCTTGGTACAATATTTAAATAGTAGCACTTTGAAGTAGTGCTTCCTAAATTTTAATCATTGGTTGACTGTTGATGTGTGGAGCCCTTCATCAGCCTATACAAAGTAAAACTGGTTTGGGACTATAACTATCAAAAGAAATAAAGACTGAGGTTTAAAAGTGCAAAGCTCAATAACACTAGTTGTGTGGGAGTGTTGATCTGTTGGAGGGCAGGAGGGCTTTGCGGAGAGATCTGGACAGTGTGAATCAATCGGCTGAGGCCAGTTGTATGAGGTTCAACAAAGCCCAGGGGCAGGCCCCTGGGTCACAAAACCCCCATGCAGACCTACAAGCTGGGACAGAGTGCCTGGAAAGCTGCACAGCAGAAAAGAAAAGGTCTGGAGGGTGCTGGTCAATACCCAGCTGACCATGGAGCCAAGGTCCATCCAGGTAGTCAAGAAAGCCAATGTCATCCCGGCCTGTATCAGCAATAGTGTGGCCAGCAGGACCAGGGCAGTGATTGTCCCCTTGTACTTGTCACTAGTGAGGCCACCCTTTGAGTGCTGTGTTCTGTTCTGGGCCCCTCACTACAAGAAGGACATTGAGGGGCTTAAGTGAGTCCAGTGAAAGATGAAGGAAGTGATGAAGGGTCCAGAGGTAATTCCTAGGAGGAGAAGCTGAGGGAACTGGGAGTGTTCAACCTGGAGGAAAGGAGGCTCAGGAGTGACCTCATTGTTCTCTACAACTGCCTGAGAAGAGATTGTAGGAAGTAGGGTTGGCATCTTCTCCTAAGCAAATACTAACAAAACAAGAGCACATGGCCTCAAGCTGGGCCAGGGGCAGTTTATGTTGGATATCAGGAAGAACTTATTCACTGAAAGAGTGATTAAGCATTGGAATAGAATGCCCAGAAAAGTAGTGGTGCTACCATCCCTGGGAGTGTTCAAGAAATGACTGTGTGTCGCACTTAGTGTCATGGTTTAGCAGGCATGGTGACCTTTGATCAAAGGTTGAACCCAATGACCTTGGAGGTCTTTTCAAACCTTAATGATTCTATGATCATTAATATCAATCACAAATATTCAAGGGACATGTGGAAATTTTAGATCAAAGCTGTGAGAAAAGCCTATGTCCCTAGCATGGAACAGGCAGATCTCTTCAAAGATGTATAACCAGATACCATGATACTGAAATAATATAAAAGGAAATCATGGACTTATGAGGACTAGCAAAAGCCAATGATCTTGGAACCTGTCAAAGCCATGTCTGCTCAGTGTCATCTGTTCGAAAGTAGAGGACGATTATAATTTATTCAGTCTATCATTAATAGACATATGCTAAACAATAGAATTCAGAGGGTCTGTTTTATGTCACCTGATGAGGTCAGAGAAGGAAAATCCCAGCAAACGACTTCATCGTCATCTCTGGAAGTGGATGTTGGAACAAGGCTTGCTACCAGCTATGAATTAAGTAAATATCTAGATTTACAAGCAATTATGGGAAATTATGGGAAGATAATTTATGTAGATGGTCTCCATTTCAATAAAGGTACTTTGTCTGGGAAAGGGATAGCCTCAAACTTCTCTAGCAACTTGTTAATGACTGTGTTTCATTACTGTATGTTACATAAGAGCAAATCCCCAAAACATTGGTTTTCTCTACCTGCTGAGAAAGATTGATTGAAATTAATTTTCATAGGATCTCAATGGGCCATAATTAAGTCCTGATCCAGCTGCATGGAGTCAGATCTTTTCTGATTTAAAAGCCTATCTGCTATGTTTTTCTCTACTACGTAAAGCTATTCACTTCAGAGCTCTTGACTGAAGGGACCAAGTTCCCTGCAATTGGATCCTAAGCTTTTCACCTGCTGGGCTACCTATTCTGTTGTCACTTTACTATCTTGATGCTCTCTTGGCAATGCTTGAGGAGTCTTTGCCAAACTGGCTATGAAATGCTGCTACTTGCTGGACAGATGCAGTGGCTGCTGGTGTCTGTGAACATTATTAGGGCAGGATGTAGCTCCAGTGAAGAGCAGCAGATCATCACAGAGAGCCATAGTTTGTTCTTGGTGAACTCATCTAACCTTCAGATTCTTTTAGATTTTTTCTGGTTTCTTCAGGAGGTGTCCAAGACCCTGGCAAACTACAGTTCACTCACGTTAATCACAGGTACACTTCTGATGTTGCTGTCAGCAGCAAATGAGGCATAATGCTGGGCTAGATAGGTCCTGCCTAACCTGATGTGGCAGCAGTGTATCTGCTGCACTACAAGGTGACCTTGTACACTCAGTGTGTACTGGTTTAAATTTCACTGAAAGGTTGACCTGTGGCTTTAAAAGAAAAGCATTTTTTACATGCACAGGTTCCTCAAGTGTCATTTAAGTGCCTCACTTTCATAAGAATTATTGATTTAGTGGGAATTACTTAGTCCCAGAAGAAATAAAAATGAGGTAATGCATAATACCTATATGACAAAAGAAAACCTCTATATGCATTGCATTAAAAATGGTTAGCTTTAAAAAGCCCACCATCATGAAAAACACTTCTGTGCCTTAATGGCAACAAAATAATATAGTTGATAGGTGGAATTTGTGATTTTAAGTAACCTCCTGCTTTGTTCTGAAAACCCAGACTACAGCAGTCATGCAATAAGCACCAACCCTCTTTCTTCTGAAAGTCTGTCACAGCAGTTAAAACACACGCAGAGTTTTTCTTCCTTGCTTTGCTGAATGCACAAAAAATACAGAGAAGAACTGTGGGGCAAAATGCTTTGAGAAACACAGAACAGGGAGGCACTGAGAGTCTATTCCGAAAAACCTTGACAGTGTATTGGTAGGAGGGAGAAGCAATTCCAGTTCCATTTACCAAACCACTAGGTGTCCCTGCTAGCCTGCAGCAGCAGTGGCAGATGCAAGTACTGCTGGAAGACACAAACACACTTCATAAATCTGTCCAAAAAAAAAAAAAATACTGCAAAACCAATCAGGCAGCATCATCTGCCCAGATGTGCATCACTTCATCGTATTGTCCATTACTTTTACCTTGCAGGCTTTCAGGGATGCAATACTTGCAGGCAAGGTCAGTCAGTACTAGTCAACTGCACTGTGTCCTGTTCATTAAATAAACCAGGTATGTCCTTGGCAAATGTGTTTTGAGACAGGAAACTTTCTGAGACCACACAGTTCTCAATCAAAATCCAGGAAGTTTTCTGTGGTGTTAGATGCATTCGGTGCATAAAAATGAATAATGCAGCATTATTGAAAAGGACACAGATGCCATTTTTTTAGTACTGACTAAGACAAATATATAAAGGTACCTTATTTTTTTTTTTTACTGCTCCATTTTCTCAGTTTTCTTATATGAAAGCATATGACTTGATTTAAAATCTCATTTCTGGGAAGAGACAGTTTTTGCAGTAAATCATATGCAGATTTAGGGACTCTTCAAGCAACTGTAAGATCTTGCAGCATGTTATTTTAAAAGAGCTTATATCACACTCAAATAAATAAGATGTTTAGTATTAACATTACTGGGAACAGTGGTCACCCAATGTTGCACTTCCAACTTTAAATATTCTATAACTGTATGCTTCTTCCAATACTGAAACAAAAAGAATACTTTTTGAATGTAGTCTAATTTCATGCAGCAGCAGATAACTCCCTCTAACTTGCTTTTTACAAATTAGAGCTTCACAAACCCAAATATTTTATTCACAAATTGCAATTGGTCTTTTTTTTCCCTAGGAAAGGACTTCTTCTCTAGGAAGAAAGGAAAAAAAAACCACCAAAAACCAATTCTTCCTCTTCCACCCCTCAAACAGAAAAAAACCCCAAACACTCTCTTTTCCTAAAATCTTCTGTACTTTTTCCGATGCCCAAAATGCCTAGGCATGATGGTACCTCACTGAAATTACAATCTGACTAAATCCTACTTATATGAGCTGGGACTTCTACAAGCTGCAGTGCTTCCCTCTGGGATGCATCACTTTCCCTAAAAAGACACGTTTTATTTTACAGGAAAAAAACAATTATGTTACACTTAATTAGGAATAGTTCTGCCAGAAAGACAAAGCTGCAAAAAACTCTTGCAGTATAAATGGCAGAATCCTAGTGACCACTTCACAGAAAAACCAAAACAAAACATAACAAAATCCAAAACAAACAAAAAGGGCAATATTCAGTAGTTTGCTGAAAATCTTATTACAGAGCATTTGAAAATATGCATATGCTATTTACAATACAAATTATGTGGCTGAGATTTTTTTAACTGAAAATACTTCAATGGTACATTTTTCTGGGTTTTTTTTGGCTACACTTTTATGTGGTCATTTGGTTTTAAAGTTTCAGGTGTTTGATATGAGGCCTCAAAAGATAATCTGCTCATTTTTCCTCAAAAAAGTGATGATTGTTACTTTTACACTGCAATTCATTACTAGAAAAACATTCCCATTTTCACTAGCAAAGTTTGTTCACAGTCAGTTTATGTGGCAATTCTGAAGAAATTAAGTGTCACTTTTACAAGATTCAATGACTGACTTCTAAAACATAAGATCCCTTTAAATCTCCAAGGTAGTACAGCTTAATTTTGTGGCTATAAGAGCAAAAAACACATTAGATTTTTACTCACTACAGTTGCTTGCCCTCTTGGCCTTCTCTAATGTATGTACAAGA
This sequence comes from Peucedramus taeniatus, assembly GCA_013400575.1. Lineage (NCBI taxonomy): Eukaryota > Metazoa > Chordata > Aves > Passeriformes > Fringillidae > Peucedramus > Peucedramus taeniatus. The sequence continues at coordinate 49,148 of WBNO01017329.1, forward strand.
GTTAAAAGCAATGGAGATAAGTGTTTAATGAATGCTCTCAAGTTTTCAATATTGACTTAATGCAACAGATGGTTCTTGGACAAAATAGGAGTAATGAAATATTTAAGAAATCACTATTATTTATGAAAAATTTCAACCATTACCTACTTGATGGTTGGTTGATGGTGATTAATTTAGAACTGAGACCAGTTGTATTGTTCTGCTCCTGATGGATATTCACAATACTCTAAGACACTACACACAAGATATTTATGTTAGAAGGAAACATCCTGGTGCACCCTGCCCTAACATTGGCCAGGGCTGTCCTCTCAGTTCATTGTTGACATTCATGCACTGCTAATCCTGGACCTTTAAAAAGAATATTTTAACTGCAATACTATAAAATGCAAGCAAAGTTCAGGTCAGAATGCTTAGTAAGAATAATATAAACCAATAAAGAACAGGATGAAATCTCAGCAGATGGGTGAGCACAAGAGCTAACAGGGCCTCACATGTCATCAGTGTAGCATGCATCAACAAAATAAAAAGGAGTCCTTCTGGGAATCAACTTTAACATTGCAAAGAAAACTCTTGGCCTTGACACAAAGGAATTGTTTTGTAAGCATCAGGCTCAGAAGCATTTTTTTCTTTCCTTTTCCCTTTTCCTCCTTTTGTTTTGCTGTTCCAGTCAACCACAGTAAGGCATGATTTACAACTCCTCAGTGATGCTGTGTTTCAAAGATCACTCTGATTTCTAGGGTCTTCACTGGACCAGCTCTGTGGGAAGAGACCAAGATATAGGGAAGGGCAGGTCAGTGTCTGCAGGAGGCAATCCTTCTGCAAGAATAAAGCTGTATAATAAGAAGCAACAGGATGCAACAAGAGAATAAAATAAGAAAGAGTAGAGATAAAGGGGGATATAAAATAGAAGCAAAAACATAGTAACAGAGGACAGGTTATGACCCAATAATAGAGGATCTGGGGGGAAAAGAGAGCTAGTGAAAATGATGCCTGTTCTCCTAATCTCCTAAAATGAAAAAAGAGAAGGAAAGGTATAAAAGATGAAAGAGACTGCATTTTTCCAGGTTCAAGACTTTGTTTATTACTCTTTTAGACAAGCCACTGCTGTTCTATATAACTTGATAATAATCCATTAATAAAGTAGGACTTACCACCTTAGCTAAATCAAACAAAAAAGGAAGAAAAAAACTCTTAAAAGCCGATTGTTTGTGATCAAGACAAAAAGATGGAGTCTCATAGCAAGGCAACTGGGATGTGCAGAAAAGTTTTAAGGCTCAGACTGGGATTCAGGAAGTACAGACACATACCTGGCCTCTGCCACTGATGCTTGGGTGGGGTCAGCGTTATTGTCAGGTCCTGGTCTTGCATTATTCTCAGTTTTTCAACACAGCCTTCCTCTCACCACTTTCCTTGTTTGTGTAATTGATCTGTAAGCCATTTGGGAACTGACAGCCTCTTGCCATAAGAGCGTGAACTGCTGACAGCCTTTTAGCTCTCAGTCAAATGTTAACTGCTGCCTCTTCATGAACTGGTAACTCACGTAAAAATCCCTTTTGATTTTCTCTCTGCTCAGCATGTTGCACCCTGTATCTGGCAATGGGCTGGAGACTGGTACCATGGTCCCGTGTGTGTGTGTGTGCGTGCAATATCATTTGCACTGCTGTCACCAACTCCCTGCGTGCAAATGGCATCATGTTGCCATGTGTGCAGACAGGTACTTCCAGCATCTCCTCCCTGATTGGTTCTGAGGGTTCTGGATCTCCCCTCCTTCATGTGGTGTAGGCAGATCAGACCGGCTGCAGCCAGCTGAGAGTTAGAGAAGGGATGCCTGACTGCACTGGAGTGTGGCACAAGGAGGAGACATGGTTCCCCCTTGTGCAGCAAGTTTCCCCATGGTTGAGCTCCTGTGTGAGGGGTCATGGCCACTGGCTAACTAAGAAATGTGAAAGAAAGATCCCTTTCTTATCCCTAGATACTTTACCTTCCAAGAAATGTTCCACTTACTTTACTTACACAACAACTTCTTTGGTATTAGTACCGTGAAAAGCAAGTGGTGCTGGCACTTGCAAAGCACAATCTAAATCATAGAATCATGAAACATCCTGACTTGGAAGGGACCCATCAGGATTATTAAGTCCAACTCCTGGCCCTGAACAGGACACCTGAAAGAGTTACCCCATGTGACTCTTTGAGCATTGTCCAAATGCTTTTTGAGCCCTGTCAGGTTTGGTGCTGTGACCACTTCATTGGGAAGACCTTTCCAGTGCCCAACCACCACTAGGTGAAAAATCTTTTTCTAATATCCAACCTAAACCTCCCCTGATGCAACTTCAGGCCATTCCCACACATTTTGTCACCAGTTACCACAGAGAAGAGATCAGTGCCTGCCCCTCTTCTTCCCCTCACAAGAGAGTTGTAACTGCAGTGAGGACTCCTCTCAGTCTCGTTTTCTCCAGGCTGAACAGACCAAGTGACCTCATCCACTCCTCATATGGCTTCCCCTCAAGGCTCTTAACCATCCTCACAGCTCTCCTTTGGACACACTCTAAGAGCTTAATGTCTTTCTTATATTGTGGTACCCAAGAGTGCCCCCAGCACTTGAGGTGAGGTTGCACTAGTGCAGAGCAGAAAGGGACAATCAATTTCTTTCCAAAGTTTTTCTGAGTTTGCTGTTTAGTTCCACCAAAGCTAGTGTTGCTCTTGCTTTTTTAGCATGCAATTCTATGAGACCATTTTTATTTACATGAACCACATGTACTCTGATGTTTCTTATCTTTGCATCTTTGGTCTTGAGAGGGGATGAAAGCTGTGGTGCACTTAGAAACATTCTTAACAGGAAAATGAGGAATGCAGCATATATTTTTTGTTTAAGTTAAAAATATTTTACATTGTTTCTACCCATGTTGGCTTCAGCATAACAGAAATATACCCATGGAAAAAAGAGGCTTATCAGCCTCAGGGACCATAGTCAACCACGTAGGGTGTGTCATCATCATTCACTTTCTACTAAAACCACTACAACTTGTACACTGGACTCAGCTCCTAATTATGTCTTTGCTGCTAATAATGAACTTGGTGGCCTCAGAGTCACACCAAGAAACTGCTTCTGTTGATAAGCAAGTATCACTGAGATGAAAGGAGACAAGATAAAGCATTGGTCTATAAGACAGAAGGGCACTGCCATTCACCTCAAGTGTTATCAGTTATGAAAGGGTAGTTACCTCTGAGGAGAAACATGCAGGAATTTAGATTGCTTGAACATATTTATCCGACATAATAAGGAGTCTGAAGGCAAATTAAATACATAAACAAAGAAATTAAGTCATTAGCATATTTTCATGACCTTTAATAATGAAGTTCCTCTGGATTTCTGAAAACAGTGTCAAGTGATAGATTTTAAAATGGGGCTGAAATTGCAGCAGTCTGACGACATGGAACAGAAGGCTAATAAAAGGGATGGATAGGGAAAAAACGATGTGAAAAGAAATCCATGTGCATGAGGAAAAGAACTCACACAAATTTAAATATTTTATACAGCTAAGTAGAAAAGAACAGCAAGCTAGAAAGTTTATAGAATTGTACTTGGATATTTGGATTTTATCAAAGTCATGCCAAATAGTACAATGGAGGAAGATTTTCAAGACAAAATTAAAATGTATAGTTAATGTAGGAGAAGTTGCTGAAAAGGTACTGGTCTATGTATGCTTTCTTCCTGCTTAAAATACCTTACTTTCCTGTGTACATCTCAGGGAGGTCTGCAGTGAGAAGTCATAGTATTTTTACATCTGATGACTGAGCACATTCTATCTCAAACCTCTTGTCTCTTCAGAATGAAAACACCTATGTTGAATTGTAAACACCAGCCTCTGACAGCAAATATAAATGAGGCAAGAAAGAGAAAATAAACAAAAAAGCCCCACAAACAGTTTTGCAATAGTTAACTTCAAAGCTAAGGAAGTTCTAGAAAATTGTTCTGCTACAATATCACACTCCTGATGAGTGAAAACACTAAATGTTATCACAGCTGAGGCATCAACAATTCCTTCTAGCTATCTGGGCTGATAGGGGAATCCAATCTCCTGGCAGTAAGAGTGGTCAAGATATGAAAAATCCACATCTTCCTATTTCCATTTACAGGAGTGGTGCAGACATGCAGGAATGGTGCAGACATGCTTCTCTCCAGCCACCTACTTCCTTGAGAGAGTCCTTTCAGAGGAATATTATGCTTAGTTGAGAAAACTGATTATACCTTTGTTTGCAGGTAATGATTTGGTGTCATTAGCTAAAGGCTTCTTCTCAAAATGAACTGCCAGAAAGTCTGCAGCTCAGGCAGCAGTTTCTCATAATCAATGTCAGCAGAACTGAACAACCACAGGCATGTGTGAGGACATATGAGCAAGGTGAGCTATCATCCCAGTATCACTGTGGCTGTTACATATGATGGTCTTAGCTTTACTAGCTTGCCTTTTGTTTCAAACCTGTTTCTCTTTCACTTGCATTACTTTAATTTATTTAGTTTCATAAGCCAAGAATAATAGAAATAACTTCAGAAAAGGCTTTATAAATATAGCTATAGCTATAGCTATAGATAGATAGGTATAGATATAGATATAAATAAGGTATATGTGTAAAGCAACACCTAGTTTATCAGCCTGAGGGTCTCTTCCATTCAATAATTCTCCAAATGTCTGTCTTGAGGTTTTCAAAATTCACCACTTTCAATTTGGTTAAGTATTTTTAGTCTAATTTTATGAGAACACAAGGCCAACATCATGTGCTAGCACAATTTTTCCCATGTCATCTTCAGATTAGAGAAGATCATGGAGCTGTAATTATCTATAAAAGAACAGAGGATGCCTTTCTCTGTGAATCTCTGCAATGAACTTTAGCCCCCAAAATGAAAAATGAGGAATGTACTTTGCTGCAATTTTTGAAATCCCAGGTGTAGAGACCTGGTCAATCTGGAGGCCAAGGTCACCTTACTAGACCTGATAGCATCAACATACAGAGTCAAGACAAGAGTGCCAAAATGAAACAGAACATCTTCCCAGAAGATGGGATAAGTAGGTATCAGTCATAGTTCCTACTATACAGATGTTTCTTAGCAGATTAAATGCACAATGCTGCTTATTCAAGTCTCTCTGTTGTAATCTCACTGACCTTCTACCAATTTTAACTAGGTCTGACAAGAGCTTACTGTATTAACACTTCAGTGCTTTCTCCCCATTTCTTCTTTCAAGCTCTATATGCTCTTTGTGCTATTCTGAAAATAAGAGATGCTGCTGGTGTTGTGCTCAGAGCTCAGACTGCAGATGCCAGGCTGCAAAAATCTGCATACACTGATTGTGGATACAAAGGAACATATCCCCAGATCGTGCAGAAAGAAGGAAACAAACCTATTGCATCCTATAGATCTTTGCTGTGCTTCCTAGCTGCGAGGTCTGCTTCTCTATCACTTACAATCACAACAAAACACATTAAATCAATATGTTCTATTTTATAAAGGAAATTGTTTTTCCTTGCAGGGATTCAAAAGTCAAAAGAAAATACCCTTCTATTATCATGTTTTAACTTCACAAAATAAAGTCTCATTTAATTTACAGCCAGTATCTTAGTGCCTTTGTAACCAGTATATTCATGTCAGCAATCAGATCCATGAATATTTTTTGTTTAATAGGTGTAATTTCCATGAATCCCTAATGGAATCAGTAGGAGGATATAATATGCATGCAAAAAAATGAGGTGGTGCCTTCAGAATCCTGGAGGGATTTCATCAGCACAAACCAGTCTGCTTCTTTACTTTACAAAGGCAAGGTTTTTCTCTCAAGTAGGAATTTCACAGCAATCTGTAATGCAGCTCTGGGAGGACACACTGGCATTTTATTCATATTTTGTGAACAACATTTAATTTTAAAAAAATCAACTGTTTTAGTTTTGCTAAAGCTTAGATATATGAAAATAAAGCTGTTTCTTAGCCTGGAAAAACATTAAGCGGTTTGGCTAATACAGCCATTTTTTCCTTCAGATTTAATGCAAGGTAATTGGGTGTAAATGCTCAGGTCGTATGTTGGCTCTAGAGGACTGAATAATTGGAAAGAGAATTAGTTCATTAATGCTCTAAGAACTTACTAGTACTTCATCACAATGAGAAAGGGGTAGGAATAATTCAGCCACAGTAGAGCTTCATTTCAGTCATAAACTGTAAGCAAGATTCAGCACTTTGATTTTGCAAGAGCTCCACATTGACTTTAATTCGCTTTGGATCAAGGACTACACTAAGCCTCTTCATGTTTGGTGTTTATAGACCACATTCTGTCTGTGAGGCATAATCATATACATTTAAAAGGGCTTATTACTGCCTAGTGATAACTGCAGGTTATCACCTTTTCTCTTTCTGATACAAGACGATAATCAGCAGTAGACTTTCACTATTAATTATCCATATCTTTCTGTCCTGTTTCCTGCCACCTATAAAAACTCCTCCCTAATAACTAACACTGCCAAAGGAATGCTATGTGCATTACTAACAAATCTTCAACAATCCATTTGAGGAAGAAAAGTCTCTACAGATACTTATTTTCCCTCCATTATGTGAGGAACATTTATCAGTCCATAAGAACTCTCTGTGAGACTTGGCACACACAGAAAAAGACAAAAATTTGCTTCCTTTTGAGTTCACAATGGCTTAGCAGTTACTCCTTTTCAGTTAGGGAGGTGGGTACATTGAAGACAGTTTCTGGGGCTCAGTGTACTCTTAATTTGAATATACCAAGGGCCAGTGAAACACAGGCATTTCCATCATAATGCAGTAGACCAGGAAAGTGTGAAATCATCTTTTGGTTCAACAGGAAAGGAAAAACAGATCCTGTATGGAACTTAACATCATATAGACTGGTGAGCATGCAGTGACTACATATCACATGCAGTGACTACACATCACACACAAATATGAATCATTTGGAGGAGGGGGGGGAACCGAAAAGTCAAATTAAGTAGGGGAATTGAGTTGTTAAAAAAACTTGAGTATTTAGTCCTGGTAAAATAGGCACTCAGAATGTCCCTAAGGTTCTTGGAAAACAAAGAACTTACACTCTTCCCCTGCCCCAACATAGAGTCCCTCTCACAGGACAGAGTTCTCCACAAACTTCTTCAAAGCGAGTCTTTCCTTGGGCTGTAGTTCTTTATGAGCTGGTTGAGTATGTGTCTCTCCCATGGTGCAGTCTGTCATGAGCAGACTGTTCTAGTGTGGCTCCCCTGAAGGATCCCAAATCCTGCCAGAAAACTGGCTCTTGTGTGGACTTCTCTCTCCACGGGGCCAACGGTCCTGCCAGGAGTCTGCTCGAGTTCCGGCTTCCCATAGGGTCACAGTCTAGTTTGGGCATCCACCTGGTCCAGCCTGGGAATCCTCCATGGGCTGCATGTATGTCTGCTCCTCCTGGTGTTTGCATGGGCTGCAGGGGCCCAGCCTGACTCACGATGGGGCTGGCAGGTACCTGGTATCTGACAGGCACCAGGGGCTCCAGGAGAATCTCAGCTCTGGTGCCTGTGAAACCTTCTTCCCCTCCTCCTTCACTGCCCTTGGTATCTGCAGAGCTGTTCCTCTCACATGTTCTCACTCCTCTTCTGGATGAAGTTGCTGGGCATTTTTCTTCCCTCTTCTATAACAGATTATCCCAGAGGTGATGCCAGCATCACTGATGGGCTCAGTTACAGCCAACAGCAGGTCTGTCTTGCAGCCATCTAGCAATGGCTCGATTAGGCACAAGAGAAGCTTCTAGCAGCTTCTCAAAGAAGTTGCCACCCCACTCCTATAGTCCACCCCACCACCTAAACCTTGCCATGCAAACCCAGTAAAGCAGTGTAAGCAGAAAGCTAGTGGTTGCAGTAATTGGGTTTTTCCAAGGCAGAAGATCTGATGAATTAGCAGGTGGAATTCCACAGCAGGCTCAGCTCAGTAGCTATTTAAAGGCATGTCTGCATCACAACAAAGGAACAGCAATTAGAGAGACCTTTTCTACTGATATCCATTACTCTTACACAGTTGTCCTTTTTGTGATAGCAGCACAGAAGAAAAGATGTCTGAAGTAATTGCAATTGCATTATTATGTTTAAGCTCATTTTACCACAGCTTTCTGAACATCATCTTCCATTTTACTAAGGAAGTAAAGCTGAATAGGATTATTACAAGCTCTCTATGCCAATCCATCACTGATACCTGTGGAGTTATGCCAAAAATTAATCTTGTGCCTGAAATTAGTCATAAATGAAAGATTTATTCAAGTAATTAAATGGTGAGTTGTAAACACACTACTTTCAAAAGCAAATCACTTACAATAAATCTGCTACTAAGACATTCAGATTGCAAGGTTACCTGACAATTTTGTACAAATATGTATTCCTGATGTGCAGGCATTTTAAAGGAGACTCATTAAATTAGGAATTCAGTTCAAGCACACATATTACACTGCATTTAATGAATGAGGTGGGAATAAAAGGGGAGAGATTGGGGCACCCATAAGACAACTATTCTGTGCAAAAAGAATTTTAAAACATGACAGGTGGGTAGAAGAGTTGACATACCATAAAATTCACATTAGAGGGCTTGTTTATGCTTGTTATAAAGAAAATAAAATACATATAGCATGAATGCAAAATATTAGTTTATGAAAATGAAAGAGAAGCATGTGTAGGAGTTTCTGTTAGCTGCTGTACACAGTTAAAAATCTTATGAGTGTCTGGCCCCAGTGTGTAAAGGCTGGTGTGGTGGGTTGATCCTGTCTGGATACCAGTGCCCAGCAAAGCTGCTCTATCGCTGCGCTCCTCAGCTGAACAGGCCAGAGAAAATAAACCAAGGGCTCATGGGTTGGGATAAAGACAGGCAGAGGTTGCTCACCAACTACAGTCATGGGCACAACAGACATGGCTCCAGGAAATTAGTATAATTTATTCCCAATCAAGTCAGAGTGGTACAATAAGAAATAAAACCAAATCTTATAAACATCATAATCTTACCCCCCCAATCCCGCCCTTTCCCTCCCCCCCTTTCTTCCTGGGCTCAACTTTACTCCTGATTGTTTCTACATGTTCCCAACCAGTGGCACAGGATGACAAGAATTTGGGTCTGCGATCTATTAATCATATGCTGTCTCTGATGCTCTTATCCCCTCCATGGAAGGACTCATCACACTCCTCCCCTGCTCCAATATAGGGTCCTTTCCACAGCAGTCCTTCCCAAACTGCTCTAGTGCTGGTCCTTTCCATGAGCTGAAGTTCTTCATTAACTGCTCCAGCATGGGTCCCTCCCATGGTGCAGCCACTCAGGAACAGACTGCACAAGTTCCTTGTGGGGTCACAAGTCCAGACAGCAAACCTGCTCCAGCGTAGTCTGTTCTCTCCATGGGGCCACAGGTCCTGCCAAAAGCCTGCTCCACTGTTGGCTTCCCATGGGGTCACATGGGAATGTCACATGCTCCTTCAGGCATCCACCTGCTCCAGCATGGGAGTCTTCCAGTGGGTCTCCACGGGCTGCAGGGGCACAGCTACGGTCTGCACAGGGGCTGCAAGGGAATCTCTGCTCCAGTGGCTGAAACACCTCCTGCTTGGTATCTGTAGGGTTGTTTGTATCTCTTATTCTCACTCCTCTCTTCTCTGACAGCAACTGTTGCTGCACAGTAACTTTTTCTCCCTTCTTCAATGTTGTCTCATTTAGTGACAGGGACTTGGCCTTGACTATCAACAGGCCTGTCCTGGGACTTCCAGCAGCTTCTCACACAAGGCACCTCTGTAACCCTCCTGCTACCAAGACCTTTCCATGCCTACCCAATACAGACAGCTCTCTAAGAAGAGCTGAAATGTGGTAATAAAATAGATAACACTAAAGAAGCTGACACAAAGGGATAGATGGTCAGGTTTTTGTATTAATTTTAGCTTGCAGACTTTGGGAAAAACATTGCTGATTTTTAGCACGTTGGTTTTTTTAATACAATCTATTTTCCAATCATAGAAAAAACTAGAACAGCACACTGGACACAGACAGAATTAGATACAACTGGTAAGGAAAAATAATGAATGGCAAAGTGAAAAGTACTAGTGTTAATTTGAACAAAACTGGAATAATCTACAATTTCTCTTAAAAGACATGAAGAACTTAACCTTCCAAAGTGTAAGAATCCTAGCATTAATGTAAATATACTTGGTTTTTTACATTGTGAGTGTTTACAAAAATACCTTGAAACTTATTTGACAGGTTTCTCTGCAGGAACATGTTTCTTGTGAAATGGATGGCTAAGGTAACTGATTCTCAGAAAACTGATCCAACAGGCAGGGATTCTGAACTAGGTCACAGAAAGAAAACCTTTCTTTTCTGAGTGGAAATAAATATCTTGTGAAGTGTTACTGGGCCTGTCTGGGACACACCCTGAAACACTATACACCTTGTGTGTGAAAAGGAGTAAGGCTAAAAGAGCTTTTTTTTCCCATCTAACAAACAGAACTAGAGATGAGTTAGGAAATCTTACAAGTGCTTACAGATTGAAGCAGAAAATACTAGCAGAGAAAACTGAAACTGACCTCGTGAAGGCCTTGTGATATTTTTTCCTATTTTCTATCCTTAGACCTTGGATACATGCTTTAGTAAGTGAAGTGCTCATGGGCACATATGCAAATACAGAATCCACTTTCCCCCCCACCCCATCAAGAATGTATTTAGCAAATGTAGCTTTTCTATAGAGGATATATTACTAGAGGGATATCTAGGTGATCATCCTGAATCAAATTATTTAATCTTTCATTTTCCTTTCTGCTGTTGTGACCTTTTGTCATACTTTCAGCAGAAGGAGGTGAAAAGTAATAAAAATCAAGTGATTTTTATTACTTTATTTAGGTGAAAAGTAATAAAAATCAAGCATGATTTTTGAATCCTCCATACTCCTTTTAGGGTACTGTTCCATCAAGACTTATTGTCCCAGCTGTAGTTAAAATAATTACAGAGCAATTACAGTCTAATGAGGAAGAATGGTGCAATCTACTCAAAATGAGTAAGAAAGAGAAAGTAGTATTCCTTGAGACTGATAAAATCACCAAACATGCATGTTACCAACCTGGAAAGACAACAAGAAATCTAATGCATTTGGCAGCTAAAAGTATCAGACAATGCTAAACATTTTCCATACACAGGGAGACAGTTCCTGTTTCAAAGAGCTGTTCTTAAAACCTAAAACACCGGTGCAGAGAACCCATGATATGTCTAAAAAAGTAATTTACTTTTACATTTTCCCTTTTATATTTAAATCTACAAAGTAGGCAGAGTAATAAGATTTTCAAAGTCTTTTAAAAACCTTGTGATTTCATGACTAATATTTGCAAGGATGGACTCCAAACTTAGGAGGTGATCTCACATTGACCAGAAGGGCAAAAATGAAACAACGAGGGTTGTCTGACTTCCAGGAAGTCTTCAGTTCATAAGTGGTGAACATCCTGTTGATGATAGGATTATTGTTTATAAGCCATTTGGTGTGTGTGCACACTGACAGCTACAATGCAGTACTGAGATACTTGATCTGGCTCCCATCTGGTTGAAGCTCAGGTAAAACTAAGGCTATATTTCAGCTCCTAAGTACAAATTTGCTTTAGTCAGATAATGATTTTTGTTCTTTCAGGATTCATTATTCAATGCTGACAGCTGACAATCTGTATCACTGTAGATACAAACTTGCTATTCAACTTGAAAATCATGCTTGCCCACCCGCATTGCATAAAGGAAGATTCTCATGGAATACAGGGGAAGCCTCTTTTCTGCATGGACTCATCAACTTAAAGCAGTTTTACTCTCCAACCAGCATTTAGTTTAAATTCTAAATATAGTAAATAACACAGTTAGATTGATGAGCTTCTGTATGAAGCCCAGATTTCTAGGAATGGTAAAGCAATAACCCTTGTGAAGTTATGGTGATGCTGCTGTTGTGAACTGTAGGTATAAATCTCCCAGCCTTCCCTCCTACCTCTTCCCTTCTGCTCTCCTGAAGTTTTTTTTTTTATTCTGCTCATTATTTCTTATCTCCTGAATATAAATTGGCTTTGCATTCCTTTGTGGTTGCATTTTAACACACCTCCTGGACATCCGGCAGAGCAGAAGCAAAGCCCAACAATGAGAAACACTAAGAACTGTAGACATTTAAGTCACCTGCAGTCAAAAGTCATTGTGGTGCATTTGCACCACTATCATTTGTTCCTTTTAGAAACAGATCATGCAGACACCCCAATAATTAAATCATTTACTTACTGGGAGTTACAGCAATTGCTAATGATCAAGACATTGCACAATCAGCAGGCTGTACTCATTTGTTCTGCTGCTTAACATCACCACTGTAAGAACAACATTTTTTATTATGGCTCACAGGCAGTAATCATTTTATGTAATATGAGGATTTTTTTCACTCAATTGCTTTCATGCTTTAGGCTGATGAAAATAATCATCATGCAACAATTACTTCCACCTCTACAGATCATGCTTAAGAGTTCAGGTCACTGAATATGAAATATATACATTCTTAGTGGGGTACACATTGCCTTTTGCACCTTTTAAGAGAAAAGAATACAAATCTGGATCACTGCTTTCTTTTTCCCTGTGTTGAGAATCCATATTAAATTCAAAAGACTAACAGTGTCCAGTAGAAAGACATCTTCAGTTCTATGAAAGAATTCAGAAGCTAAAGATGAGGTGAAGGATTAGCTATGCAACTTTGACTTACCAACATATTCAGAAATGTAATGTCTAAATCCACTGGGCACTGACTTGGTTTGAGGATTTATATATGAATAATTCAAGATCTACTAATTTTAATTATAAGCAGCTGAAAATACTCCAGCAATCTTTTCAGCAAATTGGTATGTTAAACACTATAGTATTCCATGCACTCACCTTTTGGTCTGCTAGCAGCTGACCATAAATACACACTGCATCTCAAAAGGTTTGCACCTCATGTTTTAATTCAACATTAAAATAATGCTATATGAGCTTGTAATTGATAGTGTAAGCATTTTTTTCTCTAACAATGGAGGCAAAATATGCACGAGGTTGAGAAGCGCTTAAATGAAATGATGAATTGAGAGTAAGGGGGTCAAATTTATCATAACTTAACTTCATAAAGAGACAACTTTACACAAAAGCATATTCATCCTGGAGAAGAGAATTCCAGGCTAGGCTCTCTGCACAAATCCATTGATCCAATTCACTCTTGAGAATTCAAAGTTATAATATAGTTGGGATCCATGAAGGCAGACACCTTCAATAAGGCAGCAAAGGATTTCACAGGTACTTAAAATACTTCATAGTTTAAGTATATTTTGTTCACTCTTTTCATAATTTCTCTCACATGGGTGCAACGAAAATGAGATCTTTTCATCTCTAGATTTTAATACAAAGCAGATATGATTTCATGACAAAGAAATTCAGAAATTAATATTTCTAGTTAATGGGTCATCATGGAAGAGATACAGAAAAAAAAGAAAAAAACAAAATTTAAGCAAAAATTTACTTTGTTACAAAGGAGAAGCATATGAAAGAAAATGAAACTGGAAGCACAGGTACAAAGTAGACAATATATGGACTCGAAAGTTTGATGAAGAGGCTCGTGAAATAAAAAAACAGAAGAGGGTAATGTAGGAATCTTTCTACAGTGGCAATATTTTGAACACATGAGAGAACGACCTCTGAGAAGCTCAGGAGAGGACTGGTGTGCAGGCCACTTGGTGGTGAGAGAAAAACCACTTAGTGGAGAAAGATAAGAAAATGATGCTATCTAAGGGTAAAAGAAGGAAGAAAGGGCTGAGGCTGTATGGGAACAGGGAACATTATGAGGACATAAATGACTGGTATCAAATCTGTGTGATTTCTGTAGTGATGGCATTAAAACATCCATAACCAAGATAATTTGCTTATCACAAAGAGATACATAGCTACAGGAAACTATAACAAAGTGACAATAGTGCAATATAAATTACTTTATTTAACTGCAGCATATGGAAGACTTGTTTTTATTAGGCTGCATATATGAGCAATCTCTTTGTGCTACTGTGAAAAAAAATGGGGATTTTGTATATAAAACCCTTTTGCATACAATCAATAGCCCATTACTACCCAAACTGGTCATTGTTTCTGATACTTCCTGACCTTATGCTGGTTACAGCTATCATGGTTAGGGCCTGTGTGAGTTCCTGTTCCAGTTAATTATAAAAGAAAGATATTATGAAGCACTAAAAGCCTAATATTTTTTACGCAACTCCATGTCTGGGTCCGCTTTTTCTAAACTCTCAAAGATGAATAAGTCAAGTCAAATCTTCCTAGTTTTGGAAGATTTGAGAAAGAGAACCTTTTCAGAAAGAAGAAATGCTCTGCTGTTCAGAGGACAACATTTTGAACTACAAGTACTGTGCTGAGTAAGCAATATTTATTAGGGGCAAAGTGAGATTGAGAGAAAAATAGAGAAATCTATAATCACAGGAAAAGTACAAAGTGAAAATCTAACAAACCTATTCAGACTGAAGAGCAGTGTACTTATTATCTCTACAAGCATGGAATTATACATCTACCAGTGAGTCTGACCATAACACTGACTGCATTCATGGTACCTGTTTGATGACATCATATTTTTTTCAGATTTCAGGTAGCTCAGTTGTTCTGTAGAGACAGTCAGGTTTTTTTATACCCTTTTCTGACACACCTTATTAGTCCTATTGAATGAGAGAAATAAATCCAGTCTTCTGCAATGCTAGGCTATTACCATTGCACAGTAACAATAATCATCCATCACAGAAAATCCATACAAAGTTGATATTAGGTGTTCTAAAACAATTTGGCAATAAGATTGGACAAGGCCATATCTTATTGTAATTCACTTGCTCCCAGCAGTCTTCTGTTCCTACAAAGACAGTGAATCACAGAGAGGGAATAAAGAAGCTACTAAAGCTCTGTTGGACTAGAGTGCAGCAAAATACTGCTGCTGAGTAGAGTAAAGGTGGAAAGCAACAGTTAACTTTAGAAAGAAGAAAGAATGGAAACTCTCCAAAGAGAGAAGAACATTTAAATTGTTATTTTACTAAACCATGCAAGTAGTATAAATATCCAATTGACATAGTACGTATGGAAAAAAAAACAACCCAAACCTAAACCTAAAGCAAGACCTTCTGAGAGCACTACACTTTAGGGTGAGTCTAGCTGAAGGTTTCTTTGACAGTACAGTGAT
This sequence comes from Peucedramus taeniatus, assembly GCA_013400575.1. Taxonomy (NCBI): domain Eukaryota; kingdom Metazoa; phylum Chordata; class Aves; order Passeriformes; family Fringillidae; genus Peucedramus; species Peucedramus taeniatus. The sequence goes on from WBNO01017329.1 coordinate 64,390, forward strand.
CACAGCCCATGCTGCACTAAGTGAAGCACTGGTTTCTCCCTCTTTTCTACAGTTTCTCAGCTAAAAATAGCTGAAAACTCAAGTGCTAACACTGGATAAGTGCTGTGAAGTAATGAAATACTTTAGCAACACTGTTATATTAATTCTTTAATTAATGAAATAATTACACTGTCATGGTTTAATAAAGGGAAATGAGGTAGAGTATAAGAAGGCAATCACAGAAATGAAAGCAGAGATTTCTTTTGTAAACTAATGGCATGTACTTATATATCAGTGTTCACCATTTTAATTGAGAACAAAACAAAACAACCACTGCAGAAAAAGTTTTGAGCATGAACCCTTCCATTAAAATTCTTGTTGCTCCATTGGTATTCATGTTTTGTACTCCTCAGGCTACACACTCTTCTTTCACAAAACTAAAACAAATAGTGTGTGAAATATATTTCTCTTATCTTCACTTTACAGGTGTTAGAATGGACACCAAGGTAAAAAAAACCAGTTCTTTCAAGGTCCTGAAGGAAGCCTGCCTTTGAACCAAGAAATCTATATTTTTGAAATTTAAATACAGTGTGATAATAACCAAAAATTCATTTTTATCATTATTTGAGTAGTGTTCTGCTCTTACTTCTTTGGTTTTCTATAGAAAAGACACGTTAAACAGCTTTAGTGTTTTAAAAGTGACATCTGTAAACTGAGAACTCATCT
>WBNO01017336.1:0-15043 GCA_013400575.1 Peucedramus taeniatus
TATGCATATATAAATATATAATATATAATTTCTTTTTGTTTTATATATATTTATAGGATTTTTTTCCAAGCAGAATCCTGTCCATGGCCATCCTGAGGAAAGCCCCAGCATTCCCAGGATATTGCCCCACCCAGGGACACAAAGCAGCACATCCCAGACTCTCAGAGGTGAAACCCAGGAATTCAGGGTGTGTTCTCCCCCTCATGTGCTGGTGAAATCCCAAAAATTCCATAATAAATGAAGAAGACAATGTGGGCAACTTTTCCCACATGGAAATTTTCCCTTTCTAGTGCTGCTGCCAAAATCTGTGCTTGGGATAATATAAAATATGTTGGAATTTAGAACTTTGGGGTTAAATAAAATAACAAATTTTGCTGCTGGATCATTATGGAGTGAGAAAGGCTGGGAATCCTGGAATTATTTAGCTTGGAAAATACTAAAATCATTGAGTCCAGTGTTATCCACGTTCACCACTGATCCATGTCCTCATTCCACAGCTTTAAATCCTCAGGGATGGGACTCCACCTCTGGCCTGGGCTTTAGTCCCCTCCTAAGGAGCCCGAAGGACCCAAATTATTTACTGTTTCATTCTTTAATTATTTATTGTTTCATTCTTAAATTATTTATCTTAAGTATTTCAATTATTTTAGTTCAGTTTTTTATTTCAATTACTTATTTCAATTGTTTATTTCAATTATTTTACTTCCAGGCCCCATCAAAAGGGGACTGGAAGTAAAATAATTGTAATAAAATTATAACTTTAATGTGTAATTAAAACTGTAATTTTATTTCAGTTATTTTAATTGTAAAATCTGGTGTTAAATCCCTGAGTTTTTGGGGAGTTTTAAACAGGAGCTCTGGTGGAATCTTGGAATTAAAGCTCCTTGACACGGACCTGAGTTCCCATGGCAACCAAGGCAGATTCAGTTAATTAGGGCTCCCTCCATTTGCAGAATTCCATGAGAATGAGGAGGGATGGGATCTGTGGGATCAGCAGAGAAACATCCCTGTGTTAACTGCTCAGGGACTCGGGAACTTTGGGATTAGGGGTGCCAAGGAATTCCAGAGGGAACATGGAAAAATCCCAAATATACACCAGGCATGTGCCCATGGAGCAGCCTGGGAGCATGGAATAACCCCAAATAATTCCATGGATCAACCCCAAATAACTCCATGGAACAACCCTAAATAACTCCATGGAACAACCCCAAATATACCCCAGGGAATAAATCCCAAATATTCACCTAGGATATGCTCATGGAGCAACCGAGAAGCATGGAACAACCCCAAATAACACCATGGAATAACCCCAAACAAATCCAGGGATGTGCTCATGGAATAACCCCAAATAATACCATGGAATAGCACCAAATAATTCAATGGAATAACACTAAACAACACTATGGAATAACCCCAAATAATTCCATGGAATAACCCCAAATAAACACCAGGGACATATTCCCAGAGCAGCCTGGGTGCATGGAATAAATCCCAAATATACACCAGGGATGTGCTCATGGAGAAACCTGGGAATAACCCCAAATCCCATCCCAATCCATCCAGGGACCCCTCCCACCATCCCAGGCTGCTCCAGCCTGGCCTTGGACACTGCCAGGGATCCAGGGGCAGCCACAGCTGCTCTGGCAATTCCAGCCCAGCCAGGAATTGCCAATTCCCAATCTCCCATCCATCCCTGCCCTCTGGCACTGGGAGCCATTCCCTGTGTCCTGTCCCTCCAGCCCTTGTCCCCAGTCCCTCTCCAGCTCTCCTGGAGCCCCTTCAGGCCCTGCCAGGGGCTCTGAGCTCTCCCTGGAGCCTTCCCTTCTCCAGGGGAACATTCCCAGCTCTCCCAGCCTGGCTCCAGAGCCAGGATTCTGACTGGATCCTAAAGGAATTAACCATTCCTGCTCCTTATCTTTTCCTGTCACAATTCCCACAACAGCTGAGCAGGAATTCCAGAGATCAGAACAACTCCACTGTCACATCCCTGGGGAAGTCCCTTTGCCCTTGTTCTTTCTGCACTTCCAGCAGTGCCAGAAATCCCAAATAAACCCCATCCTACCCCACTCAGAGCTCACATTCCCTTTCCCAGCCCTGCCTGGGTTATCCTAAAGAATAATCTCAAAAGAATTTTTTTTTTCTGATGGACAGATCATTTTTAATTCCCTGTCCAAAGCCATAGGAATTTCTTTCAGAGCATCAAGTTTTCAGTTCAGTTTCAGTTTTCAGTGGGATAAAACCACTTGCGGAATTTAACAGAAAAAAAAAAATCAGTAATTCCATAAATAAAAATAAAGTTTAGGAATAAACCAGGTTTTCATTGACTAAAGTAAACCCTTGGAGCTGTAAGACATTCCTGCCAGGAATTGTCATTTTTTTTCCCTAATTAAAAGACATTCCTAAGAGGAGTCATTAAAGACCCATCAGCAACAAGAAGCAGCTAAAAGAAAAAAACATTGATTTTCCCAAAATAATCAAATTATACCCCATGGATGTTCCTCCTGGAAATTCCCCTGACAGCAAAATAGCTGGAAATCCTTTTAATTATGCTTTGGGATAATGTTGGAGCTGGATGCAAATGAGACAGACATGATCCAGGGAAAACAAAGGCAGTGGAAAACATTTATGAGGATTCAGGAATTCACAAAAAAGTGGGGGGAGGGGCTGGGTTTATTTTCTTTTTTGGGGATTTTTTTGGGGGGGATTTATTATTATTATTTGGACCAGTCCCAAATCTCCTCCTTCCCTTTGGTGATAAAATCCTGGATGTAAGAAGAGCTCCAGGAACACCCCTGTGCCTCACTCCAGCCCTTCTCCCACATCAGGAATTGCTCCCAGTGCTTTCCTGACAGCTTGACAGGAGATATTCCCAAATCCCACTGGACAGGGCAGCTTTGGAGCTGGAGGAACCTCCCTGACCCTCAGCTCTCCTGGCTCCCAACTTCCCGTGGATTTGTTCCCTCGTAGCTGGGATTTGAACCCCTTGATGGTCCTGATAAAGTCACAGAAAATATCCCTGGATTTTCAGTTGGTTTTCCTTCCAGAGGCTCTAATTAATCCCAATAAACAGCAGCAGGTGATTCCCTGGATTCCCATGGCAATACCCCCATTTATTCCTGTCCAGGACCCCATCAATTCACTGGTTTAGGGTGGGAAAGGCACATTTGGAATGCTTTAACAGTGCCTGGCACTCCCTGCTCCAGGGATCTCCTGTAGAACATGGAAAACCATGGAAAATAATTCCTGCACAGGGGCCCTGGCACAGCCAAGGAGGAACCTTAGGGGTTAAAACAGCAAAAAATGTGGGAATCTCCTCATTGGAAGCATCCAGGCTCAGGAGGGGAACTGAACCCTTTGATTTTCCTGCAAAGGGAACAATTAAAGTTCAGAGGAATGCCCTGGAAAAGCTTTCCAATTCCCAGCTGGTCTTCCCTGGAAAAATCTGTTCCCTAAAAAACTTCAAAGGGGTTCCTGGCAAGGAAAATGGTCCTGGTTGAATGGAAAAGACAGGAAAAGGGGGGAAAGGGCATTCCCAGGTTGTGCTGTGGGCACCAGAGGGATCCTGGGGGTTATTCCCATCACTAAATCCAGAAACTGGGACACATCAGGGGAGTTCAAAGCCATTCCCAACATCCCTTCCAACCATTCCTCAGCCAAGCCTCAATTTCCCATTTTTCCTCTCCATCTGAAGGGCAGTGACTGGATGCACTTCCCTGAGGTGTGGCTCACACCTATCCCAGCAGGAATACCAGCATTTTCTGCAGGATATGAATTTCCCTGGCACAGACCCAGAATTCCAGCTGGAACTTGCAAGTCCATGATGTCACCATTGCCAAAATGTCTTAAAACGTATTTTTAATTTTATTTTTTTAACATAAATTTATGTAAAATTTGCACTGGGCACCTAGTTTCTTTCATGAAGGAATGACTAAAAATATATGGAATTTTGGAGGGATAAAACCCTCAATACTAAAATATTCCATGCAGCAAAAAGTCCCAGAACACCCCAACGAGGTTTCCCCAAATTTCAAAAATTCCATTTAACCCATGACTTGCAGGCCAGCTACAGCAGGAGCTCCCTGAAGGAATGACAGTACAAATGGGGATTTTTTTTTTTGGGGGGGGGCATGAAGGGGAAAGAAAAGGAAGGAAAACAGGAATTACCCTAAAGGACATTTCAAGATTCTCGCCACCCCAGATATCCATTCCTGCATCGTAAGTTCCTATCTCTTCAAAGTAGTTCCTGTCAATAGAAAACAGGCCACCAGCCATAGTTGGGGTCCTGGGTGGAAAACAAACAGGAAAAAACAAAGGAAAACAGAAAAGAAAAAAGAAAAGGGAGAAAGGAAAGAGAAAAGAAAAAAGACCTTTTAAAGGACACTCTGGAATTCACAGCACATTTTACTACACAGGAATTCTATGGAGAACAACTAGAAAAGGAGAATTTGAACTGGATTTTCCCTGCTCTTCCCCAAAAATCCACAGAGCTCGGGCCCAGCCTCACTCCAAGGAGCAATAAAGAAAATTTGAACTGGATTTCCCTGCTCTTCCCCAAAATCCAGAGCCTGGGCCCAGCCAAGCTCCAGGGCTGCTCCCATTTCCATGGATTATTTCAGGGTAAATTGGGTGGGATTTGGGCCTCCTGAGGGAGCAGCAGCTCCAATCCAATCGGGAATGCTTGGGAGGAGTTGAATGGGGAAAAAAAAGACTTTTTAAATGACAATGTGGAATTTACAGCACATTTCACCACACAGGAATTCCATGGAAAAAAAATAGGAGCTATCAAAAGAGAATTTGGACTGGATTTCCCTGCTCTTCCCCCAAAATCCACAGAGTTTGGGCCAAGCCACACTCCAGAGAGGAATAAAGACAATTCTGACTGGATTTTCCTGCTTTTCCCCAAAATCCACAGAGCTGGGGCCCAGCCTCACTCTGGGGTTGCTCCCATTTCCATGGAGAATTCCAGGAGAATTGTGAGGGTAATTTGGTTGGGATTTTGGGCCTCCTGAGTGAGCAGCAGCTCCAATCCAATCGGGAATGCTTGGGAGGAGTTTCATGGCTGGGCTTTGCCTCAGAGGGAGCCCAAAACAGCATCAAAGGAGCAGGAAAATCTGAGCTAACAGGATTAGAGCTCCTTCCAGCAGGCAATCCCAGGGCTCTGAGTGGGGATGGCTGAATATCCCTGCAAATGGAAATCCCAGAGGAATGCCCAGCCCAGCTGCTGGGAGCACGGGGATCGATCTGGGAGGGAACAACTCCATCCCAAATCCCAGCTTTCCTCTGAGATGTCCCAGCACAGCCAAAGGGGTCTGGGGCTCAGCTCATCCCAGCCCCTCTACTGAGGTCCCAGCAGCCCTAAATCTGTGGGATTTGGTGGGGTGATCCTTGGGAGGAGGCCCTGGAGCTGCTGCAGGGCTGGAACCCCTCTGGAGCCAGGCTGGGAGAGCTGGGAATGTTCCCCTGGAGAAGGGAAGGCTCCAGGGAGAGCTCAGAGCCCCTGGCAGGGCCTGAAGGGGCTCCAGGAGAGCTGGAGAGGGACTGGGGACAAGGCCTGGAGGGACAGGACACAGGGAATGGCTCCCAGTGCCAGAGGGCAGGGATGGATGGGAGATTGGGAATTGGCAATTCCTGGCTGGGCTGGAATTGCCAGAGCAGCTGGGGCTGCCCCTGGATCCCTGGCAGTGCCCAGGGCCAGGCTGGATGGGCTTGGAGCAGCCTGGGATGGTGGGAGGTGTCCCTGGGTGAAATGGGATGGGATTTAAGGTCCTTCCCAACCCAAACATTCTCATTCCTCCTTCTTCATTTCCCTGGCTGGAGACACTCTTTGCTTGATACAAAATTCCCCACTTTTTCCAAGACTGAGCCTTAAGCCAATTTTGAAGGATGAAAGTGAACTGGACACACAGACCTGGATTCTTCCAAAGGACCCTGATGTCCTTTGCTTCCTGAAACCAAACACTTCCCAAATCCCTGCCTAACAAACCTGGGAATGCCAAGTTTCACTCAGGAAAATTCAGTACCTCATGCCCTGATCCCCAGCCCAGCTCCTGGGAGAAGGGGAATGCAGCAGGCAAGACTTTTCCCTGGGAGGTAAATTTAATGGGACACAACCAGAGCTGCAGAGCTTTCCCTGGAAACCCACCCCCAGCAAAATATCAGGAAGATCAAAGGCCTTGAAGTGGTTTTTAAACTGTAAAAATTAATTTTTTCCACAGTCCTGTATCTTTTCCCTTTGGAATCACCTGACAGCTCCTGGGAATTGCTGTGATTGACTCTCAGCATCACCTGATCCTGTTTTATTTGGGAAGCAACACCTGCTTCCCATTCCTGCACAGAAAACAGGGGAGCAATCCCAGGTTTGTTGCATCCCAGAAAAGCCACAACCCATGCCAGGATTCCATGGTGGGAGAGGAAAGGGGATGGCAAAGGGATTCCAGCCCTGGAGCTCCTCATCCTGCTTTTCCCAAGGAATCCCATCCCAGGCAGGGCTCCAGCAGCACAAAATCCCACTAATCCAGACCACTGGGGATACATCTGGGAAGAAAGGATTGGCACCAGGATCAACATCACTCCCTGCTGTTCATCACCCGGGCAGGGCCAATTAACTGCAATCAACTCCAAGTTTAATTATTCATAATCAAGATATTAATAGAATATCAAGATAATAAGTAATATATTAATAATATCCAGAGTTCTAGGAGCATTTGGAAAATGTTCCCAGGCACAGGGGGGGATTTTTGGGATGTCTTGCAGGGCCAGGGGTTGGATTGATGATCCTTGTAGGTCCCTTCCAGCTCAGGAAACTCTGTGATCCTAACACATTCCTGATATTTCCTCTTGTATCTTTTCTAGTTTTTGATCTTGCATTTTTTCCTAGGATTTGATCCTGTATTTTCCCTTTCAATCCCTAATTTGTACAAAACATTTCCTGGATCACAATCCATATTTTTAGTATTTCTAATCCCAGCCTGGAGTGCCTTCAGCTTCGAAAACTGAGGGAAAAGCACAGAAATATCCATAAAAACGGGCTGTGCTGAGCCTGGAAATGCCCATCTGACACCAAAGACTGAAATTCCTGGACTAAAACCTGAGATTTTGGACTTAATCCAGCCTGAAGCACCAACCCTTCACTCTCAGCTCTTTGTGACAACAGTGGCACAGGAGACGTTTGTCCCTCTCCCCCTTTGCTTCCCAACTCCCATTTTATCCAGAGAATCCCCCAAAATTCCAGCCAAAAACTGATGGGGAAAAGAAAGAAATTTGACAAACCCCATTTTTTTTCTTCACCAATTTTAAGAGTCAATTCAGTATCTGAGCCAAATTAATTTTGAGCCCTGCTCCATTTCAAGGTGAGGACATAAGGACTGGGATTGCATTCCTTGGAAAATTCCCTGTGCCTGGGAATGGACTCAGGAGAGCCAGGATGGATGGATGGAGCTCAGCAAGGCCCTGCAGCTCATTAGGATAATTGATTTTCCCAATTTCCATGCACACCTGAGCTTTAATCAGGAGCTGCTGGCCCAGAGAGGAGATTTTGGATCAGGAGGAAAACAATTCCCTTGGCTCCAAAACAAACTCCTCTGACAGCCAGGGCCTGCTTGCTTTTCCTGGGAATAAACCCCAGATCCTGGGAATAAACCCCAATTCCTCCTTCCCCGATTCCAGCCTTGCCAGGACAATCAGGGACAGAAATGGGAATTTTGAAAGCAATTTTGGAAAGTTTTTCCTGCCCTTCCATCCCCTCCTTGCCCAGACTGATCCCTGCAGGATCCCTCCCCCCCTCCACCTGCAGGGCTGGAATTCTTCCCCCTTCCCAGATTTAAATCCATTCCTTCCACCCAGGAAACCTTTTTTGGTCTCTTTTGGAATTTTGCAGGAAGCCCCAGCAGCCATTGGAGCTGAGCAAACATCCCATGGCCAGGAATTTATTCCATTTGTTCCCTTTTCAGCTCCATTTCCAATCTTGGAAGAGGTTTTGTTCCACTCTGCGATTCCAGAAATTAAATGGAAGAGGTCAAGACATGCTCTTGGATCATGTTTCCCTCAGGGTGCTCTGTTATCAATCCCATTTTCCAAGCAATAAACCAGGAATTTAAGTGCAAATCACTGGGGCTCAAAGTTCAAAAATGTTCAGAAATCTTTTGGAATATCTGCCTTAAATTAAAAAAAAAATGGGAATAAAAATCTGTTTGCAGCCAAGTAACAGAGGGAGCTGAACAGGAAGAGATCTTTGGAATTTCTGAACATTGGGAAGAGGATGGGATGGGGTTAAGTGCAAATCATTGGGGTTCAAAGCTCAAAAATGTTCAGAAATCCTTTGGAACATCTGCCTTAAATTCCAAAAAATCTGTTTGCAGCAAATTACCAGAGCTGAACAAGCAGAAATCTTTGGAATTCCTGAACACTGGAGCTGAGCAGGCAGAAATCTTTGAATTCCTGGACACTGGGAAGAGACTGGGATGGGGTTAATCACTGGGGTTCAAAGCTTAAAAATGCTCAGAAATCCTTTGGAATATTTGCCTTAAATCCCCCAAAACCGGGAATAAAATGCATTCACAGCAAATTACCAGAGGGAGCTGAACAGGCAGAAATCTTTGGAATTTCTAAATCCTTGGAATCCTTTGGAATCCGTTGGGAAGGGACAGGATGGGGTTGGCCCAACATTGCAGCAGCAAGGACACTCCAGGCTTTCCCTGCGATTCTGCCTGTGATCCCGCAGGGGAATTTTGGGCAGTGGGGGGGATTTTTGGGAAGAGAGGGGCACTGACCTGACGGGCAGGGTCCTGTCCCCTTTCCTGCGGTCCATCTCCCGCTGGGGCACGGGGTACCAGCGGAAATTCAGCTTCCAGTTGAAGCCCCCATAGGTCATGTCCGAGCCCGCCATGTACTCGAAGGTGTCGTCGCTGATCACGTCGATGATGGGACACACCACGGTTCTCCTGGGGAAAAAAAGGGGAATTTGGGGGTTAGGGGGGTGTTTGGGCACGGTGGGAGGTGCAGGGGAGGGAGGGAAGGGGGAAAAGGGGAAAGGAGGAGAAGAGGGGGGAATAAAATGAGGGAGAAGGGGAAAAGAGGGGGAAAAAGGGGAAAATAGGAGGGGAAAAAGAGAAGGAAAAAGGTGGGAAAGGAGGAGGAATGGGAGGGGAAAAAGAGGGGGGAAAAGGGGAGAAAAGAAGGAAAAGAGGGAGGAAAAGGGGGAGAAAAAGGAGGGAATAAAATGACAGAGAAGGGGAAAAGAAGGAAAAAAGGGGAAAAACAGGAGGGGGAAAAGAGAAGGGAAAAGGTGGGAAAGGGAGAGGAATGGGAGAGAAGGAGGGAAAAAGGAGGAGAAAAGCAGGAAAAGAGAGAGGAAAAGGGGGAGAAAAAGCAGGGAATAAACTGAGGAAGAAGGGGAAAAGCGAGGGGGAAGGGGGAAAGGAGGGGAAGGAAGAAGGAGAAAAAGGGGGAAAATAGGAGGGGAAAAAGGGAAAGGAAAGAGAAAACAGAGTAAACAAGGGGGAAGGGGGAAAAAAGGAGGGGAAGGGAGAAAAAGGGAGGGAAGGGAGAAGGGAGCAAAGGGGAGGAAGAAGGTAAAGAAGGGAAAGGGAGGAAAGGGGAAAAAAGGAAAGGGAAAAAATGGGGAAAAAGCAGAGGGAAGAGGGCAAGGGGGGAAATGGAGGGAAAGAAGGAAGGGGAAAAGGGGGGGAAAGCAGGGGAAGAAGGAAAAACGGAGGGAAAATGGGAGGAAAAGTGGAGAAAGGGAAAAAAATGATGGGAAAAAGGGTGAAAAAAAAGGGAAAACAAGAAAAAATAAGGAAAAAAAAAGGTGCAAATTTCCATGAGTTCAGGAGGGCAGAGAAAGAAGTTGTTCCTGGTAAAAAAAACAGGGAGAAAGATTCCTTTGAATGGGGGAGATCCAGACTTTGGGAAAGCTGCTCCCACATTTATTTAGGAATGAGATTTTCATGCAAACAGCAGTGAATTAAAAAAGAAATATTTAAAATAATCTTCACTGCAGCTCAGCGAATCCTTTTAATTCCCATCTTTCAGCAGGCAGGGAAGGGCCTGGAGCAGATCCCTGTCTCTGGAGCCAGGAATTCCTTACCTGTCCTCCTTGATCCTGGCCAGCAGTGGCTCCAGCCAGCCCAGGGTGCACTCGCAGTGGGCATCCAGGAATGTGATCACCTGGCCCTTGGAAGCTGCTGCCCCTCGGAGCCGTGCCCGGATCAGCCCCGACCTCTGCTCCATCCGCAGGATTCTGATGGGCACCTCCAGCTTCTTCACATAATTCTCCAGGGAGGCCTTCAAAAACTCTGCCAAATTCGGGGGGGGACAGAAGGGAAATGGGATTTTGAGGGAGGTTTCATTCCAAGGTAGTCACAGAACCTCCCTGCTTGGAGCATCTCATGGGGGTGGGAATGAGATTGGCTTTAAGGTTCCTTCCAAGCCAAACCATTCCCTGATTCCAGGATAATATCTCAGGAATTTTAAATAAAGCGCAGTCAGTTCCTTGGAATGAACCAGCAGCCACAAAAAAAAAACACTTTGGGCAATTTGCTGCTGGTTCAATCAAAAAAAATGGCTTTTTGTGATGGATTTCACCACTGGAGCTCTTTGCATGCTTTTAGGAAAAATGGGAATTACTTGGCTCAAATTCTCCTCCACCTTCTGGCACAGGGAATCATTAAGCCACTTAATGAGCAGGGAAAATCAGGGAGTAATTAGAGTTCAATTAATGCTCCATGGGGCAGAACTGAAGGATGGAGTGGCTGCAGGGTTGAGTTTGCCATCAGTACCCATTGGGCTGCTCCAGGATCCTTTCTCATTCCATTGATTCCATTTAAGGAACTTGATGGGATTCCTTTTCCAGGGAGTCCCAGTTCCACAGGCAGAGTTTGCTTTTTAAAGTCTGGGGTCAAAACAGAAATAAAAAGGAAAAAAAAAAAAAAAGTGAAGAATGAAGGAAACGAAGCCTGGAGTGGAGCAATAAAGGCAGAGTTGGAATGAGATGGTCCCTTCCAAGCCAAACCATTCTGGAATTCCATGGAACTGACTTAGTGGGTATATTCAGGAAATGGAATAACATGGAATGAGGGGGGTTGGAGAGACAGGAAGGAAAGGATTGATCTTTCCAGGAATATCAAATTAACTGAGCTGGATCTGATCCAGGGCCTGAAGGGGCTCCAGGAGAGCTGGAGAGGGACTGGGGACAAGGCCTGGAGGGACAGGACACAGGGAATGGCTCCCAGTGCCAGAGGGCAGGGATGGATGGGAGATTGGGAATTGGCAATTCCTGGCTGGGCTGGAATTGCCAGAGCAGCTGGGGCTGCCCCTGGATCCCTGGCAGTGCCCAGGCCAGGCTGGACAGCTAGGATGGTGGGAGGGGTCCCTGCCAGGGTGAGGGGCTGGAATAAGTGCCCTTTATAAGTCTCCTCCTAAGCCAAACTCTCCTGGCATCCCATGAATGTTTCCCACCCCGCTCTCCCCACTTCCTCTGGATCCCACCACAGCCAGGAGGATGAGGAACCACACTGCCAGCCCTCCCTGAGCTGCAGGAGTCCCTTTGGGAGGAGGGGCTGGGAATGTGGGATGGGAAGTGCAGGCCCAGCCCCACCTCTCTCGCTGGCATCATCCACCAGGACGATCTCGGCCAGCAGGCGCGGCGGGGAGCGCTCCAGCACGCTGTGGATGGTCCTGAGCAGCGTGCTCCACGCCTCGTTGTGGAACACGATCACCACGCTGGTGTTGGGCAGCTCCTCCGGGTACACCTTGCTCTTGCACCTGCCCAAAAACACCCGGGAAACGGGGAAAAGGGGCTCAGCCCAAAGCAGGAGCAGCCCGCGGGAGATCCGCGTCTTCCCGGCGTGGAAAGGGGGCTCGGAACCCACCACGGCACTGCTGCCACCTCCAGGGATGGGGGGATGGATTGAGGGGGAAAAGTGGAGATCCCGAGACTGGAGTTCCAGTGGCTCTGAGGCAGGATGGAAAAGGGGCCTGGAAGCAGCCGTGGCACTGCTCCAAGGGGGAGGTGCCACAGCCAGATAGTTCAGGATGGTGGGGATGAATCTAGGGGGCAAAGTGGAGATCCAGAGACTGGAATTCCAACTGCTCTGAGGACGAGGCAGGACAGAAAAGGGGCTTGGAAGCAGCCATGGCACCTCTTCAAGGAGGAGGTTCCACACCCAGGGGGCTCAAAATGATAGGAATAAATTTAAAAAGCGGAGATCCAGAGACTGGAATTCCAACAGCTCTGAGGCTGAGGCAGGATGGAAAAGGGGCCTGGAAGCAGCCCTGGCACTGCTCCAAGGGGAACCTGCCACATTTCAAGCTGATGGGATGAATTAAGGAACAAACTGGAGATCCAGAGACTGGAATTCCAATGGCTCTGAGCAGGACACAGGCTGGAGAAGGGACTCATCTCACTCTCCCACTCCTGACATTTAAGGACCTGCCTCAACCCCACAGATCTAATTCCAGCCCTGGAATTCCAGGTACAGCCATTCCCGGGCGGATCTGGCTCCGGGGAGGTCTGGAGCACACAGGGAATGGCCTGGGATGAGCTGCCAAGGAAAGGCAGAGCTGACCCAGGACTGATCCACCAGGAATGTTTAAACCCTGCCTGCTTTCCCAAAGTTCCCACTCTCAAGGACCAGACCCTGCCAGCTGAACCAAGCACCATTCAAAATTTAGGGTATTTCTGGGAAAACCAGGAATGTGAAGCACCTGCACATCCTTTAAAAATGGGAAACAGCCATGGATTTTTCAAAGTTAGTCCATGCACACCAAAGCCTTCAAATCCCCCTCCCTGTCCCCATTTCCAGAGATCTGTGGGAAAAGTGGAATCCCAGATTTCCTGCAGATTCTCTGGGAGAAGATACTATGGGAAGGAGGTGAGGGCCCTTCCAAGGCAGCCTGAAAATTCACTCTTGGAAAAAAATTCCTGCAAAATAACCCTGAGTTTATCTGGGCTTTTATCCAAGCTGCTCCAGCATTTCCTGCAATTCCAAGCCCCTTGAAACCAGGAATTAAGGAAATAAAAAATCTCCTTTGGAACAATTTTCCTTAAATAAAATCCGTTTTCTCCTCCATCCAGGGATGTCTTGGGGGCCCCTCCGAGGCTGCCAGGGAGGAAAATCTGTTTTCCATGATTTTCACACTAATTAAGGAGCTGACAGCTCCTCTTTTCCAATTATATCTCCTGATCCAAACGGCTGCTCCAAAGGCAGCTGCAGCCCACGTGGAAAACATGGAAGGGAGAACAAGAACTGTGCTTCTAGAAGGGAAATTTTCAGATTTCTCAGAATAAAGGAGAACTGCAACAATCCCAGAGCGTCCATGCCCATGAAAAACATTCCAGTACTCATGGATATTCCATGGAGTGACAGGAATTGCCATCACCCATCCATGGAACCAGAGAATCCCAGGATGGGTTGGGATGGAAGAGACCTTAAATCCCATCCCAGCCATCCATGGCAGGGACCCCTCCCACTGTCCCAGCTGCTCCAGCCTGGCCTGGGCACTGCCAGGGATCCAGGGGCAGCCACAGCTTTCCTGGGAAAGCTGGGCCAGGATCTCCCCACCCTCTGAGGAAGGAATTTTTTTATCCATCACAGCTCAGAGCTGGAAAAAACCCAAATCCAACAGGTGCTGGTGCAGAACAAATGCATCAGGTGTGGCTATCCCAAAATAAACCAATTTTCCCTCCCATGAGGGCTGAATTTCAGGAATAATAAATTTTGGTCACACCTCAGAATCCAACCAAGAACTCCTGCCCTAAAACATGGATCTGAGGGAAGGATTTTCCCAATTAAAGGGAGTTTTCCCACACATCCATTGCCACCCCTGCACTGCTCCTTCCCCAAGCCCCTTCCCCCACCCAGGATCACACCCCAGTGTTTTTTTCTTTGGAGAATCCCCACAAAACTCCAGCTCCATGTTTAACCCTGGCTGCTATGCCAGAAATCCCAATGTTTCTGCTCAGCCCTGGATGTTCCCAGGCACTGGAACACACCCAGGAGCCAATTCCAGTTGCAGTCTCCAGAGAGCTGGAACAGGAGAAAATCCAATTAGGATGCTCCAGCAATCCATGGAATGGCACTTGCAGCCTCACTCATCCAGAAAAGATTGAGGATGGATTTCTTCCCCCGCTGGAGAAAATCCTTGGGAATGAAATGAGGCATTTCCCTGGTGAGTTAAGCTGGGTTTAAGGTCTATCAATAGCTCCTAATTAGAGCTGGCTCTGATTAAAATCTCCAGCTTGGCCATTTCCAACAGGACCCTGGAAATCCAGGGACATTCCCTGACAGAAAACTCAGGATGGAATGGGAAGGAAATGAAACTCTCTGTATGAGATCCCACGGATCAGCTGGAATTAAACCATCAGTCCCAGGGCAGGGATCCAACGGGAGTCAGTCCTGCTTAGACACAGCAACAGGATGGGGAATTTGTGGGGTCCTGATGAGGGAAATCATTCCCACAGAATCCCATTGACTCTGGAGTGAGCCAGGGAGAGCTGGGAATGTTCCCCTGGAGAAGGGAAGGCTCCAGGGAGAGCTCAGAGCCCCTGGCAGGGCCTGAAGGGGCTCCAGGAGAGCTGCAGAGGGACTGGGGACAAGGCCTGGAGGGACAGGACACAGGGAATGGCTCCCAGTGCCAGAGGGCAGGGATGGATGGGAGATTGGGAATTGGCAATTCCTGGCTGGGCTGGAATTGCCAGAGCAGCTGTGGCTGCCCCTGGATCCCTGGCAGTGCCCAAGGCCAGGCTGGAATAACCTGGGACAGTGGGAGGTGTCCCTGCCACAGCAGGGCCAGGATGGATGGGATTTAAGTTCCCAGCCCATCCCAATCCCCACCATTTCCAGGATGGGATTTAAACTCCCATCCCATCCCAATCCTTGGCATTCCCTGGACGGGATTCAGGCCCCCATCCCATCCCATCCCAATCCCCAGCATTCCCAGGACAGGATTTCAGCCCCCATCCCAGTTCCCCAGGACAGGATTCCAGCCCCCATTCCCCATCCCACACTGTTCCCCATTCCCAGGATGGGATTCCAGCCCCCATCCC
>WBNO01017341.1:0-22438 GCA_013400575.1 Peucedramus taeniatus
GAGACAAAGGACAAGGCTCACAAGAGAGCAAACGTTTCTACTCAGCACCTCTGAGTCTGTATCCCACAGAGCCCTGATAGAATTCCTGATTTTGGCTAGGGTAGTCAATTTTCTTCACAATAAATAGTATTAGCAACTAGTATTTCTGTAATTTGGGGATCAAAACGTTTAGCATTGAAGTTGCTGAAGCTCCAAAGTAATTTATATGGGTTTTATAATCTGAGCATTCAAATTTGCCTGTTGGATCTGTTGGACCACATGATTTGATTGTGGGCAAGTTAATAACAGAAAGTTGATCAAGTTGAACAAAGCTGAACAAATTAATACCCATGGAAGAGGCACCTAATCAGGTACCTAATGTGGCTGACACACTGGAGGGAAGGGATGCCATCCAGAGGAACCTTGACAGGATTGGGAGGGTAGGCTTCCATAGATCTCATGAAGTTCAACAAAGCCAAGTGCAAGGTCCTGTACCTGGGTTGGGGCAATCCCAAGAAAATGCTGACTGGGCAGAGAATGGATTAAGACATACATAGACTGGGCAGAGAATGGATTGAGACTTTCCCTGGGGGAAAGGACTTGGGGGTATTTGTGGACAAAAAGCTCAATATGATTTGGCAATGTGCACTCCCAGCCTGAAAGGCCACCTGTATCCTGAGCTGCATCAAAAGGGTTGTGACCAGCAAGTCAAGAGAAGTCATTCTTTCCCTCTACTCTGCCCTCATGAGACCCTACCTGGAGTGCTGCATCAAGGTCTGGGGCTTCCAACATTAGAAAGACAAGAACCTGCTAGAACAAGTTCAGAGGAGGGCCGCTAAGTTGATCACAGGGCAAGAACACCTCTCCTATAAAGACAGGGGGAGAGAGGTGGGGCTGTTCAGCCTGGAGAAGAGAAGGCTTCAAGGAGACCTCCCTTCCAGTAGAGGAGGGCTGGAGAGGGGCTTTTCACAAGGGCATGTAGTGGTAGGACAAGGGGGAATGGCCTTAAGCTGTAGGAAGGTGGGTTAATGTTGAATATACTGAAGAAACTCTCTATTATAAGGGCAGTGATGCACTGAAATAGATTGCTCAGAGAGGTGTGGACTCCCCATCCCTGGAATTGTTCAAGACAGGCTGGATAGGGCTCTGAGTAACCTGACCTAGTATAAAGTTCTCAGCCCATGGCAGGCTCATTGTATCTAGATGATCTTTTAGGTCCTTTCCATTTCACGACTCTATGATACTGTGCTCTTAAATCACCATCTGTGTTCTTCCCTGCACAATTCCCAGATTGTTTCTGAACAACCAATGAAACTTTGAAATGCTAAGTTTTTACTGAAACTTTGATAATGCTAAGGGGCAAGATAGTTAAAAAGACCAAGACCTGGAGGACCCAGACTGGTTTGTCTTTCTCAGACCACACTTACCAGTTTGGTTCTGAAGAAAACTCAGGATGTAGGAGGCTGAAGGCAGAGCAGATAAACACCTGTATCCTGTAAACTGTAAGGAAATCAGAGCACCTTCCTGTAATAGGAGAGATTAAGTTTCAGGTCACTTTTCAAGAACTTCACCCCCCATTTCCCTATTCAAGGCCCCAAGTTTCTGGCACCATCCGGTTTCTTTTGAGCTTTTGTGGCAGGTTGACCTTGTCTGGATGTCCAGTGCCCACCAATGACACTCTATCATTTTCCTCCTCAGCTGGACAAGGGAGAGAAAATACAATGAAAGGATAGTGGGTCGAGATAAGGACAGGGTGTATTTTACCAATTACCTCTTACCAACTACCAAAACAGACTCTACTTGGGGAAATTAATTTAGTTTATCAAATCAAATCAGATAGGGTAATGAGAAAAAAAACCCTAATTCTTCTCTCCTCCTCCTGCCCAGGCTCAACTTTGTTCTCAGCTTTCTCCCCCTGCTCCCCTCCAGCAGTGCATCACACGTTGTCTCTGCTGCTCCTTCACCCTTAGGACGAGGACTCCTCAGTCTTCCTCTGCTTCAGCATGGGTCCCTCCCATGGGAGACAGTTATCTACCAGCTTCAGCTGTGTGGGCCCTTCCCATGGGTTGCAGTCCTTCAGGCACAGTTGGCTCTGGTGTGGTCCTCCCCCAGAGTCACAAGCCCTATCAGCAAACCTGCTCCAGTGTGGGCTCCTCTCTTCATGGGCCCACATGTCCTGCAAGGACCCAGCTCCATTGTGGGCTTCCCATGTAGTGACGACCTCCTTCAGGTCTCACCTGCTCCAGTGTGGGATCCTCTGGCTGCAGATGGATCTCTGCTCCCCTGTGGATCTCCATGGGCTGCAGGGGCACAGCTGCCTCACCACGGGCTGCCCCACAGGCTGCAGGGGAATCTCAGCTCTGGTGCCTGGAGCAGCTCCTCCCTCTCCTTCTTCAATCTCAGTGCCTGCAGGGCTGTTTTTCTGATGTATTCTCACTCCTCAGTTTAAAAAAAAAAATTGCTATTTTGAAATTTTACTCCTCTCCTCCTTCTTATGTATGTTATGTATGCTACCACTATTGTTGATAGGCTTGGCCTTGGCCAGTTGCAGGGCCATCTTGGAGCTGTCTGATGTTGGCTCTACTGCACATTGTGGAAGTTTCTGGCAGCTTCTTGAGATATAAACTTTAAAGAATTTGGAGATTTTAGAGAAGTTAAGATTTTAGTTAGAGATAAGCTTCATTGGAGTTAATTAAAATAGACGGGTAGGCCTTGATAAAGTTAAGAGTTAGTAGTTAACTAATAATTGATTACTTGTCAACACAATGTTTGGTTAGCTGGGTTTATAATGAAGAATATAGAAACTGATAANGACCCATTTCAAAGGACAAACTACACATGCTTAATAACTTCTGAGCTAATTACCGTAGGAAGCGGGGAATGGAATGTACCAAAGTTATGAATATGTATTTGTATTTTGGGTATTCAATGCTTGTGTAGATAAAAGGACTCTGTAATCACCTGTAAATTGTGTGTGTATTTGGGAGCTGTCTCGCATGCTGCCCTGCATTGCAATAAACATACACTTTCTAACTTTAAACTGTTAGAGAGTTTTTGTCCGTCACAGTTGGATATCGATACTAGATCAATATCCATATTTTTTTTAATAAATCATTCTAACAGAAGCCATTCCTATAGCTCCCCCTTTCCTACCAAAGCCTTGCCAGGTAAACCCAAGGCTTTCAGCTTTACTGCCAAATTCAAGTCCAAAACTGGACATAGGATATGCAAAGGTTGGTAATGCATTACTCAGATGTCCTTATGAAATCAGACCTTAAAACTAGTATTAGTTTCAGTAGTTTTATGGGATTTTTTTCCAAGGAATCTTGATCTCCTTTTCCAGAATGGCTGAGCTGACTTGTAGGGTTTTATTCCCTCAGAAAACTGTTCGTGGCATGTCGCCACAGAAATATCCACCTAGCCTCTATTACAAAGATAGACTTATTCCAGCTCATAAATTCTGCCAATAACAAAAGCTAAATTTACTATAGATTACAAGCACATGGGATGAAAGGATAAATTGGATGGATATAACACTGAGGGCATATGACTCCTGGTGGCAAAACTTGCCTAAGTCTGCAAATGAGGTGGGAGAGACGTGAGAGGAAGAGAAGTCAGATGTTGTGAGGTCTTAGTGTGACTCCTTACAGCTCTGCTGTGAAGCCTGTCAGTAATCAGCAGGTGTTACATGACATGGGCTTTTATGTCTGGATTTCCAGGTCTGTGTTACTTGTTGGATCATGTGTGAAGCTTGATCCTTGCCTGACACAAAAACCTATGGAATATATGGCAAAAAACCTACTGCTCTGAATGTTCTTTTCTTTCACTGCAGAAGTATTAAGCCATGGGGGGAGAGGGGGGAGGGATGTGCTCAAAAAGAGGCAAATTTCATAGTTTGCCAGTTAGCAATGGATCACAACTCTTTTTAGAAGGTGATTTTATTTACTGTGAATTTTTTGTTCGCAGCCAGAGAGATTAACTCAATTGTAGGCCTTTCAGAAGGCACTGAGCAATATTTCAGACAAGTCATTCCTCTGGAGTCCTGCAGCATGTATCAATCTATTTATAGGTGTAATCAGATCAGCAGCCCATATGTATTTTAAAAACTTTCACACTTCAGAAGTGACTGGTAGCACCCAAACTGTGTTTTGGGGTTTTTCCCTGGTCCACACAAATCCCTTAGTTGTGCTGTGAATAGCTGGTGCTGGTCCCCATGCCAAGGACCACTCTAAATATTCACCAGCACAGATTACCTGTTGTGTTCCCTAACATCACCAAGCCATAAGCATGGATATTTTGGACTCAATTTGTCTCATATTTGTCCTGACCTCAGTCTTTCCCAGTTAAACATACAAAGTACTAGAATTAAAGCTTGGGTTAAGTCATCCCGTATCTTAGAAAACTGTTTATCTTACCAAAATCAAACAGGACTGTGAACATTTCACCTTTTGTAACATAGAGTGATGAAACACTCATTATACAGGAATAAAAAAGCAGCAGCCACTCCTATATCTCTTGCACATAAATGCTTGTAAGCAGCCTTCAGCATACTGGAAACAAATCTCATTGCACAAAAAACCTCTTTATCTCAGTAGGAAAGTGAAGTTCCCTCCCTTCCCTTTCAGACTGGTGTACCTAGCACCATAAACTCGTGGACATTTATCATGGCACAGATGTAACTTTAGCTTCTACCCCAAGACACTTGAGAATTAATGCAGAAATGTAGAAAGCAATATTACATGGAGACACTTGCAGTGGATCCATGAGGATACTTTCACAATTCAGCCAATTAAGTCTATGTAATGAATATGTACCAAGGAATAAGAAAAGAAATCACAAAGATATCTGCATGAATAAGATTCTTTTCTCATCCCATTGTGCCATTCGAATATGAGAGATTGCATTCAGATGATTTTTATTTCATTTCCAAGAAATCAACAGAAGTGCTAAAAAGAGTGACATAAAAAACTGTGCCATCCATCGCTGAAGACATTTTGTTGATAACTGCTGATTTGTTCATACTTACCATATTTGCTTGAGAGATGAGCTATCCTAGGGCAACATAAGCATCTTGGGTTTTTAAAAGTTCACTTGTGTTGCATACTAGTGAATGCCTGACATCTGCCCCTCTCTTCCAGCATTTAATCATTGCCCTCCATTTGCCCTCACATGACAAAAACAATCCTTTTTTCTTCCGTCACATATTTCAGTTTCTCTATTATCTCTATCTTTGAAAAACTTCTACCTCAGGCTGTTTTCTCTTATTTGTACTTTGGCACTGAAACTATTATTGTTTTTATGAGTTATCAAGTACATGGCTACAAAATTAAGAGAAATATTTTGAGAAGAAGAGACATTATTAATTTTAAATTCCCACGTTTCTTGCCAAACTTTAGATTTTTACTTCTAGAAGAACAAAGCAAAAACATCATAAAACTCAAGAAATCCTCCACTTTTGATCTACGGGAAATTAAAAAGCTTTTTTCTCAACTTCAGTCTTACAACCAAAAGTGATTATCAGTTTTAACCTTGAAAAAGCATCTGTGACTTGAGGTAAACTGTGGTTGGTTAATGAGGTTATCTAACATAGCCCAATGAATTTGTCAAGGCTAATGATAATCAGCATATAGGCTCAAGGGATTTTTACATCAAAGTACAAATCTCCCTTGTAATTTTTTATATAATTAAATTGTTATTCTGTATGATTGTTGATCATCTTCTACAAAAAATTAATTTATAATCATCTTTTATGTTACTGTACAGAAATAGCATGCTCAAGGTTGTTGCAGATCTGTGTAGCTGAAATCTGGCTCATGGATGGATCTGAGGACAGTATAATAAAGTAGATTGATGTAACTAGAAGCATTTAATGTACTGTGAATTAAAAACATGGACAATATATTTAAGTAGAGTAGTTCAATAATTCATAATTTACTGGACATGCAAGGAAAGAGAACTTCTTGTCTCCCCACAAAAGTCAATATAAATGCAGATTGGAGGTCCAAATGTCAATGAGAGGAGGATAAGGGAGAAAGAAAGAAAGTCAAAACTCACCTATTGATAAGGCATATATATATACATATATACACTTGGCCATGAAGGGCACAGAGGGTGCAGAAACATAAAAATGAGTTTCAATAAAAGATGCAGATTAAAACATGGACTTAGCAAGTCTGTATACATTTGATGTAAACACCATGTTAAAAAACCTTGTATAAAGCTATATTAAGTATTCATTTTGTAAAAATGCAACATTCTGGCCTGTGGAATGCTTTCCTTAGCCTCCGCAATGCTTTCCTGTCCACTCTCGTTGTTACAAGGACTGGCCCCTCCAGAACTCTGTGGGATTCTTGAGAATATTTCAGGGAACCTAAAAACAGTATGTTCACCATACTGTTATGTTCTATGACAAATTTTTGTTGCCCATCCTTCAAATAAGTCACCTTTGTAAACCAAGTACAAACCAGCATCATACATGGTAATTCAAGAAACTCCTTTTCATCCAGAAATAATTGCTACTAACAGGCCTCCTTAGTGTAATTATTAGCCATAACATCTCTGTTTACTTGCACTTTGCAGCAGATCACATTTATGATGAAGTAACAAATCACAGGGGTTTTATTTTCTTTTTGCTGTGTAGACAGACACCAAAACAGCTATAAAACCTAATATGGCTGTCTCCTGAAAAAGTAGGACAGAGATTTTTCCATATTAACATGCTTTCATGTCATGGGATTCTGCACTAGCATTATACTTTCCATGACAGATGACATAGTAATAAGAAATTTCAGTGAAATTTAAAAAATTTTAGACAGATCTCTATATAAAATACTGGTGCATATTACAGAAGCATATGATTTTCTTCTGTAAGCTAATAGCTGTGAGAAATGTACTGAAAGTGTCATCTAGTATTCACAGAGTGACTGAATTTGGCATTTTTCTGAGTATTGGATTTCCTTAGTTACTAGTTTTGATTGAAAGGATAATTTTCCTAAATTATACTCTCCACTTTTACAATTTTCAGCTTCAGGTTCATACTGAAATTCATTTTGCATAAGGAATCCAATTGTACTGAATTGAAAATTCATAAAAATCTAAAAAATTCTGTGCATTCATTAAAAATATCATACTTTTAGATACAATTTTTTTAGGCTCCTTGAGGACTCAGAGAAATTGCTGGCATATTTGAGAAAGCTGTGACTATCTCTCTCTTTCTCTTTTTTTTTTTTTTAATAGGATGAAACACACTTGTAGAATGATGAAATGAGGGTTTTTGAATATAATACACACTATAAGTCATTAGTTTGAAAAGTGCCTGCCACTGATGGAGGGCTGTATCTTTGCTATCTGTAATAATTTTCCCCATTGTTCTGACAGACTTAATCTGCTCACATCTGATATGGGAGCAATACCAGAAAAGACAGGTATCAAGAAACACAGCAAATTAAAGAAAAGTATATGCAAACATTCAATTTAGCTGTCTGCAATCTGTCTGATAGCAGTTAATTTATTGTCTATGTGTTACAGAGCAGATAACAACACATCCTGTGGAGTCTGATGCATTTTTGGAGCAGAATCCAAGAGTGTGTCATCACTTGAGAATGTGCCCTTTCCAGAACTGCCAATAAAATAAGACATACACAGAAACCATCTGAACATGTAAACAAACATGGTGGTGTTTTTGCAGGGAATTGAGGGAGGGTTCTGGCTGATTATGACATTGTTTGTTGGTAGTGCTGTGTTGAAGTCACAGGTGGAGGCAGTTATGGACCACAGCTTCTGAGAAATATGTTCTTTTTCTTCTTAGGCAAAATTTCCTCATATCTGTGGAAGTTTGGATGAAAAAACAAAGTGTGTAAAGGTAATTATAATTAGTTCAAATATCATTGGTGACTATAAAAAAAAGGCTCTTTTCTTTGGCTTCTTACCTGAGATGAGGAAAGTGACTGTATGTGAATGAAAAGACTATTGCTAGCTTGATCATCTTTACCTGGAAGATTTTACAGATGTTACTTACTGGAAAACCCTTTTTTTTTTATATGACTGTTGGAGTTAAATACAGACCTTATAAACATTTTCTTGGTAAAATTTGAGAACACCTACAAAGCTATGCCCAATACTGCCTCCTACTTCAATGATGCAGCTGTTTGCATTTACAGATGCTTGTGCCCCTACTTTGGTCCTGCTTACCTTACCAGTACTGGATCTGATGAGGTACAGTGATAGTATCTGCTCTCAGTGCTCTGTAGTCATTACATGTCTTGCACATTCAGAGTTCAGAGCACATTCTACCAGAA
Organism: Peucedramus taeniatus; assembly: GCA_013400575.1. Lineage (NCBI taxonomy): Eukaryota > Metazoa > Chordata > Aves > Passeriformes > Fringillidae > Peucedramus > Peucedramus taeniatus. The sequence continues at coordinate 8,277 of WBNO01017341.1, forward strand.
TGGTAGAGAATTTTCTACATTGCCTCTCTGCCATGGATAACAGCACTTAAGTCTCAGTTTGAGTCCACAGAGAGCTTGCAAACAAGATTAGGTAAAACAACTTTGCTTGAAGGGGATGCCTTTGAAACACAAATATCCTGTCAGTATTCTTTTCATCTCTCAGCTTGCTTCTTTCAGTTCCTTATTCTGCCCTCTTCTTTTCACCCTAACATGAAAATCCTATCCAGAAATGGTTGCTTCACAAAAATTAGCCTGATAATGAGAATCACTACAAGAGGTGATCCAAACAGCTCTTGGTGCTATGACAATTTGTGTGTGCAGAAGGCAAACATTCAAATCCCAACTTCCTTTCAGCATTTCCTCAATAAGTCACTGGCACCTGAAGTATCTTGTCTCCTCCTTATTTTTGCATGCAACATTTTACAATCACATGCACAGTGACCTAGTAAAAAAAAATTCCATGAGACCCTCCTCCATGCACTGGAGTATGAATTTCCTGCTGCTCATCCACAGCTCTGCTGCATGTCAGAAGACATGTGGCACTCATGTTGCTTTTTGCCTGGGTAGTCTTTTCCAAAATTGCCTACATATCTTTGCTCTGCACAACGTTTCTTATTTCTTATAAGTGTGAGGGGAATTCACTACTTCCAAATTCCCAGATTTGAATCAATGTTGCATTTTGCAAGGGTTTTGGCAGATTTTATCATCTTGGCCTGCTAAAAATGAAAGGTGGCTTAAATAATTATCTCCTTTCCCTTCTTTATCTGCTTTTCTATTATTAGGTTTTTGATACTGGATTGCCTGCTTTTATGGATTTTTTCCTAACCCTTCCCATTTCACATCCTCCAAAAGGAATAAAAGGCCCTTTTCACTAAATCCTATAAGTCCCACTGTTTGTTTTTTTTTTTCACCACTTTCTCCTGGTTAGTTATTTCACACCCCTGCTCTAACATCTTCTTTCAGTTTGTTATTTTTCAGTCTTCTTTTCAGACCAACCATAGCATCTTAGTAAAAAATATTCTCTTCCTATTTGCCTTCAGGGGTGTGGCTTGTTCTTCAAATTCCATTACTGGGTTGGGTCTTGGTTTTTAGCTCTCTTTCCATGCTCACCTTCACTCTGACTTACAAATCACTTTTCTCCTCCTCTTCTTCTCATGAGAAACCCTGCTCTTCATGGAGAATTCAATTCCTGTTAAGCAAGGAAAAGAAGCTGTGGATAATATGGTGGCCCCTATGGGTACTAATAAAGGAAGGTTGCACCCTTTGACATATAGAGAAACTACAGGGTCAAATATAGTGGAAAATTATGACATTTGCTATTCCAGAAAAAATAAAGTGAAGGCAGAGAAAAAGGTGGGGTGGAATTTTCCCAAGGTTTAAGAGTGCAGATATTGCATTTTTGCATATGGCTGTATCTGTATAGATCTCTAGCTCTTCTCCTACTGACCTACAAGGTATTCTTTTTCTTCATGTGTCTCAGTTTACAGAGCAATTTGAATTTTTACTTCTACAAACCACAAAGGCAAGAGTGGAGAAGACAACCCTGAAGTCACTAACTACCAATCTAATCAAAACAAAGCTCTAAGACATGCAATAAACATGTTCTAGTTTTGTTGTAGCAGCATTTGGAATACAGTGCAGGATTAAGGTTCCAAGGAAAAGGGAAATATTTCTAAGGTTTCTTGGCATTTTTAGCAGAAACTGAACTTGAGGGAAAAGAAGGAGATCTTTCTGCTTTAAGATGTTGAATTTTCAACCTACAATTAAGAAAAGAAATCACAGTGAGGAGGTACATGAGGGCTTAAGAAATTAGGGCTCTGAATTGTCATACTATGGTGACTATTAATAATACTGACAACTAATGCATGTATGTTCATGCATATAGGTACATAAATGTGCATGCTCTCAGATTAATGCTATTCAGACTTGGCCTTGATTGGTTGATGGCTTATTGAAATGAATACTTCATTTTTTATAACCAAAATTTCAAATATGGGATCCAAAGGAGGTACTGAATCACAGTCTGTGGGAAAAATTAGTTTTGCTGTTTTGCAGGTTTTTCTTCGGTTGTGTTGAACCCAGTTTAGTTCATGTTGCTGTTATGAGGAAATGATTGTTTATATCTCTCATCTTGTGTGTATTGGAAAATTGGCAGCACTACCTTGTAATTCATCACTTATTGTGAGTCAGGGGACAATGTATTTTCAACTTCAGGGCAAAGGACTATACAGAGTCATAAAAGTAAAATATCACATCCTTCTGAGCTGAATCAACCTAATAACAGAGGTCTTATACAACTTTGCAATAATATGCAGCCGAATTAGCAGCTTCTCATAGCCATTAAGTTGTATAAAAGATTTTTTTCTTTTATCTGTTTAGATTTTATTCAGCCAGCTGATGAGTCATGATCAGAAACATCCCCTGTGAAAAGGAGGCTTTCTGAGAGAGCAGTGCTTGGTGATGGGAAATAGAACTAACTTAGCTATTTTTTACTTTAAGTTGCTCTGTGTTTGCATTCAACTCCGCACAGTGAAAAAGCCAAGATACACTATGCAGCAATGACACTGCTCTTTAAAATTCACAAAGCAATTACATAGTACTTGTATTGTCTGCAAACTGTACAGTGGTAATGCAGACAAGGTTTCACCCTGTCTATGTAATTACCCTACTCAAGAGCAAGGGTTTGGTACTTTGCAAAGCCCAGTTGCCAGTTTGTCAATGCATTATCCATCATATAATTTTCATAAACTTGAAAATATTCCAAATTCCTAAGGGAAGTCAATATTAAGACACACCAAGCAGTCCATCTTGAACCTTGTATTTTCTGTTTTGGCATGGGTGACCAGCTGGTTAGGGAAGCACAGAACTTACTACTCCCTCATCTGAATGGTATATTAATGTTGTAAACCTCTTGATTATGTGTCATAAGCTAATTTTAGTCTACTGAAGTAGATTTCAGTTGTTTAATGAATATGAATTCTACTCCATTTAATGTTCAATAATGATTGAATATTATATATTTAATTTTTATTGACAATTGCTTAAAGAAAAAAACAATTATCTTTCTACAATATTCATGTTGCAAATCATTAGTAGGTGCTAGCAAATACCAACAGTTCAAATGAATGAAGGTTCTGAAATTTGAAGAGTTACAATTCAAGTTAATGGTAATTATGACTCAGGAAATGGGTATTACAGGCAAACTTTAAGTTTTCTCTTTAATTATGCATACGACAACAGAAACAATATTATTACTTAGATAGCACTGACAAGGTAACAAGAATTTCATGCCCGGAAAAGAAATTACACTACTCCCCTTCATATTGTTGCCTTTAGGCAAAGGAAAATAGTTGAATTCTGTTCTAATTTTTTTTCTCTCACTTTCTATGCTAAATGGAAATAGAAATTACAAGACCTGTTTTCTTCCTGCAAACATGGTATACCATTTCTTACTTCCCATGTTGGTAGCATGAGTGGAAGAAATCTAACCTTCTCTCCACCAGCATGCAAAGCAAGTTTATTTCTTTCTCATTCACTGTCCCTGCCAACCTGATTGTAAAGGATAGAAATATATATAAAAAAAAATCCCTTAACTTTCATCCTATAACATTTTTTTCAGCAGATCTAGTCACATACATGTAACAAAAAAGTTACTTATATTGTTTTTATAATTAATAATTATATTTTTTATTTACTTTTGAAACTGTTGTTGTTCTTAGTAAAGTTTTGGACATTCTGGTTAAAGATTTTATCTCACTTTCACCCATACCTGACATTAATAGGAATGCTTAATGAAGTAGGGGACAAAGTAGCCCTGGCTCCCTGCTGCTCTCTATGTTGCTCTTGTCAGTGCTTTCTGAGCCTCTATTAAGAAACAGCTGAACTTAGCTAAACCTGCAGCTACTAGCAAGGTTTTAGCAACCTCCTTCTTGGGGTTAGCCATTAAACTGAGGAAGATGTTGGCCACTAGGGAGAAATAAGAACCTCTGTGCACACGCACCTATGTGCCCCTGAGCATAATAAAGAACTTGGCATTAAAAAACCCTCCACACATTTCCTCTATCTCTCAGGTGCAAGCAAAGCTATCTTTGAGACAGAAAGTCCCTAGGCTGCATTAACATTTTAAGTCATCCTGTCACTAATGGAAAAGAAACAGCCAAGCAAAGGCCTCTTCTGTTTTGTCACAAAAGCACAAGGCACTGAGTATGCTGGTGGAAATTACCATAACTGCGTATTGCTGAGCCAAAAATAACAGAAACTCTCCATTTTACATCCCATCTGACTTTAATATAAGCAGCTCAGGTTTCTGTAGGGATTATACTTTGTTTAGTCTCTGATAGAAAGCTAGTATTTAAGTAAATAGTAACCAGAAGGATGTCAATCAGTTTCGCTATAAAAGAGCTCATGGCAAGCTAAATCAGGAAATTCTTTGCTGCTCCCTGAAAACTCTGGCCAACTTTTTGTGATTTCTCTTGTTAATAAAGTAGTGATTGAAATAATCGTGTGTTCAATTAACTGTAACATCATGAAAGATCCTCAATAAACGCAAGAAAAAATGAAGTACCATATTAAAGGTCATAAGTTTTCCAAATATAGGTACTTATATTGAGCATTAAGTGTCTGTTAACATGCTGCTCTGAGACCGTAAGGCCAGGCACACACGCTCTTCTGTAAAGAGCAGCAAAAGGACATTTTGCAGCACAAATTCATATTAGTCTGAGATAAAAAAGCAGAGCTATTTTATAATGTTTGCTTGTGCTGACCAACCCAAATTACACCCTAACTTTTCTTTAACAAGGTTCAGAGAGTTTCTCACCCTTTTCTGTTTCTCTTCTTGACTCCAGTGAGTGCTGGAGACCTTGGACACGGAGAATTATCACAGCAGCTGCAGTACTGAGGGGCTGAGGGCAAGGCAGGTTGGCAGGAAGGCATGTAAGGAAGGCATTAAGGTTTTGTCTAAGGCATGAAACATATGGGCCATTAACTGTGCTGGCAGCAAGGAAAGAGTTGATTGTAAGGAAGGAGCAGGGTTTAGACCTGGACTGATTTTAATCTTACAGTATTAATAATAAAACATTTTAGCCATGGACATTTCTTCTGGTGTTTTTCTGCTTATTTCTACAAGATTCACATTGGTTATGTCTACACATAAAATATCTTTGCAAGTATATTACTTTGGCTCACTGGTTTGTGTCCACCAGTTAGACCTTCAAAATCAGAAATTCTCACTGAGCTTAGGACATTGAAGGAAGTCCCTACAAATTTTCCTGGCAAAACCCATGGTGTTGCCAGTGCATGCAAGCAGTGTCAATATTAGAAGAGCTTGTCACGAGGTCTGAAGGCAAGCTGGCCCCACTGGCCCTGCAGCCAAATGGGTAATTTGTTGAGGAGGGAGCACATGTCACATGAGCCAAGGTCAAGAGGAGAAGGAAGGTGAGAGGTCAGACTTTATTTGAACTGATTCATTAATAAGAGAGCTGAGTTAGCCAGCTGCTCACAGATGAGTATAAACCTGAGCCTCTGCCTCTCAGGGATCCAAAGTACCCCTGCAACACTATTATTTCTCACAGCTTATATTTACAGGGCCTGTGTACCCACAATATACAGGTGATGAAGAATGAGGAGCACAGCCACAAGCAAGCAATGATTTTTGACAGACATATATTTTGTTTGAGCTCTGATAATAGATGACATAGCTCCTATTAGGACATTCTCCTGGAAGGTAATGATGCATTCAGAATTATTTCTGCAGCCTGTGCAGAGCATGGGGATGTACTAATTTTATTAAACAGATCCAAGAACTCCACAGCAGAATGAAGTGCCTCTATATTCTACTTTCTGAAGTTCAGGGGAGCAAGAAAAACAAAAGGCAAATTCTTTCTTAAAAGTGTCAGGATGCAAGTGCCGTTAGGTCTCTTGTGGAAGTTGTCCCAGAGCTGTGTTGCTTTCCTGACTCCCAGCCTGAAATCTGAGTAACCTGCTCTGCAAAATCTTTGTTGAATCTAAAACAAAACCACTAACTTCTGCTAAAGTTTATACTTGGTAGAATAAATAGGTTGTGATGCAAGTATCTGAATGCCATTTCTTAAAGCTTCTTTTGCTTGAACCATGTCTGTTTTATAATGGTCTTTGAATAATCTAAGAATAATGATCTTTGTTTTTCAGTATAACATTCAAACATCTAAAACATTGCTCAATTTACAAATTAGGTACAGCGGGTTCAGCAGCCCTCATGAGGCCAAGGTTGCTGCGTGTAACTTCTGAAATTAAACCAGGAAGGAAATCTGCAGTTTCACCTTGAGAGACAGCATGACTGTCTCATGTTGTATCTGGGCCTTGGAAACAAGAGTTGGGATGTTACAGAACTGTGTTGAAAAGAAATTAAACCTTAAATATAGACCATTCTTTCTAAGAGAGCAACTTTATGCATCATCAAAGAGCTTGCTGTTAAATGCAGAGTCTGAAATGCTTCTGAGCTAAAGAACTGACTGTTGTTGAAACTATTTTACATGAAATGAAATTAATACCTGCATATCATTAAATTCATGAATTGCAAGATGGATCATATTTTGGTAATGAGTAGCTTGGTAGAAATATTATAATGTAAAAGGATATGTAGAATATTGCCCCAGTATTTCCCAGCAAACCAATATACATAACTTTCATGCAATTATGAGGCAACAATACAAACACTGTAAGTTTTTTGGGCTATAAATGCAAGTTTTAGCTTTTTTTCTGAAGCGAAAAAAAATTCAGATTATCTCTGAAGATGCAATCTGTTCTTTAGAAGTCTTTGTAGTGTAATAGTATTTTGCCCTGAACACAGGATAAAATTTTCGCTATTAGCAAAACTAGTAAATTCTTTATAGGACTATTCTGCAATTAGTTTTCAAGGTTTTAATTACAAAAAATCAGTTTCTACAAATAAAGGCTCTTTTTTTTTTTTACTTTGATTAGTGAAAGACTGAAATAATCAAGTTACATGATTTATCTAGTCTTCCTTAACATTTCCCCTTCATCATCTTACCATTGCTCAATGCAATTTGCCAACAATTTCCAGTTGGAAGATTGTGCCAAAGACTTCTGGCACTTACTGTGACTGTGGAGACTATTCTGTGTTACTACATTAACAAGTGGCTTCAGCAGTTGTCACCTCCTTGGAAACACTAGACTGCAAAAACAGCTGGATCTTTTGTGTTGTTCCAGCTCCGCCTTATCCAGGATTTCCTTCCACGACAGACTCAAGTTGGTCATTTGCCTCATAGGAATTTTTAGCAAAAAAAAGAAAAAAATACAGGACCCTACAAGGCTTTGTGATGATAACTTGATCAAGAAACCTCCCCTGGTAGCATCCAATAATTTTGTCATTCCATTTTCTCAGATGAAGGGAATCTATCCTCAGCTGTCTGGATATAAAGTGTGCGTGCTTCTATGATTCTCACATAGAGTCTAAGCATAGAAAGCCCTGACAAAGCTGCCTGGGGAAAACTTATTTGACGTCAATTCCTGTTGTGTAGCCATGCTCTTGGTTTCAGAAATCTTGCCCCCTTGTTATGAGTCTTACCTACTTTCACATACTATGCAAATACATAAAATCTGAAGAAATACTGATCTGAATGAGAGCAAAGAGCCATTTAGAGTGTACATTTGGGAAAATTTCTAAAGGCAAGGCATACACAGCAAGGCCTGTGTACTTGCAGCTTCCAGCCAGCAGCACTAAGATTTCAAAGGCAGAGTCTGCATTGAGAAGGTGCATTTAACCTCTTTTGAAACACCTGGGATCCAGCAGAAGCCCTGATTCAAGTAGCTCCTCTCCTTGTTCATTAACTGACTGCATAATAAACTCTTGAGACTCATGAGATTGTGTCACTGAACAGGAGACAAGCAGTTAAATAATGTTACTTAAAAACAATTTTTTGACCAAACAAAGCAGTGAGATTGATGGAAGCACAAGAAGATTTGTGTCATCAAGGCTGGTACAGAATAAAGACAGTATATTAATCTATCTTTATCTGTACCTTCAGCTAACAAAAGTAGGGATTATCACCTACTACTGGCATCACACAGACGCTCACTTAGCATTTAGCCTTCACACCTATTTTTTCAACAGAATATATAAGATCCTGTGTGAAAAGAAATCTAGAGACACTTTATGTTTGCTTTTTCAAATAGATAAGTAATAGTCATTTTCACGGTCTGTCAGAATGCTAGTTTTTGACAGTGCATGGCCAGTGATTGTGTTATAATAATGTTCTTTCCTATGGCTTATCACATTAAACTGAAATATTTAATTATGGATACGTTTAATATGCCATGAATTATTATGCAGTCTTTTATTTCATAATATTAATTCTTAATTACTCTTTATTCTACATTCCTTCATTAAGTATAATTATACATGTTAGTGGTGGAAAATAAATCTTTCCCTTTGTGAAGGACAGCTGTCTTCTATTTTCACCTCTTCTGTGCTGATGTTTAAAATCGCAGATTAGTCCATACAATAAACAGAACAACAGCATCAGCATGCTTAGAACAGTAGCTATTCTTTAAAGCTATCCTGTCTGTCTGCTGAAGTGTTGAATAACAGCAATTTTAGCCTTATGTAGATATTCAAAAAGCAACAGTACAATAGTTCAGAGGTCAGCCTTAAGAAATTGAGGTGTTTCAGTCTGGAAAATAAAATACTGTCAACTGCATACGTAGCTTGTTAGACAGGAATGGGCATTTAGTAACAGTGACCAGATGATATCTCAGCTACTAATGTATCTTCACCAGATCATTATAGTTTAAAATAATGCACTTTGATCTTTAATAATTAATTATAAGCATCCTGAATTTTTAAAGATATATACATACATACATACATACATAAACACATACATAAATAATACAAAGATTACTGAAAGACCCTAGCACTGCAAACTGTCCATAGCTTTCCCAATAGGATAGCATAAAAATGCCATGAATGGAAGGGTCAATGTCATTTAACCTTTTTGAAGACCTGATCTAAAGTTCAATCAAGTCTTTGGAAGTCATCTTAGAACATTTTAAATACTTAGTTATATTAGCAATTATTTCGGTTAATAGATCAAGTTAAAAAATTCAGTTAATGCTTGCCATAGAAAGCATTTATGTTATATAAATATAATGCTCATCCATCCGTGAGTAAAAGTTGTTCTGCACTAAGGCTTCTTCAGTAAACCTTTACTTTTCAAATATTTCTTTTCAGATAGTGCAAGGGACTGAAAAATCAGCCAACACACCTGAGCACACAGATAAACATATATAAACTCATATACGTACACAAATCATTACTGCATCTTCAGTGCTTTGGCATACCATAGGATTGTTGTCATGCAAGCCTGAGTGAAACGTAATAACAGAATATGTAAAGACAACTTAAGTTAATCACTTAATTTCTTGATTAGCTATTGAACATCCTTGTAATAAGGATGAGAAAATGAGTAATTAATGCATCAGAGGAACAAATCTCCTGATTTGCTTCTTTCCATGTCACTATAAACACCTCTAATTTCTGCAGAAAAAAATGGTTCTTGTAAGAGTCTCATTGTTAGAGCCATCAAATCTGAGCTCTTATGAATAGATTTGTGTTATGTATATTCATATTGCTTCATATATGTCCACTCCAAAATTCACACTCTAATTCATAACATCAATGCACATTGATTAAAAAAATAATATTAAATATTGCTAAAACATAGTGGCCCTGTGCTTTGTTATGCAATCCTTCTAATATTATTTGCTTTGAATAAAATTTAAAATGTGCATGCTTTCAATACTGTGATAATCCATTGAAGTTCTACCTGTTATTAATGACAATTGTCTGCAAGTTATCAATAAACTCTAAGAACTCCCAGCTCTCTTGTTACTTACTTCCAAGCCAGATAACCAACTCTCTTATAGCTCGAATACTCAGGAATTTTCTACCTGGTTGCTTCTAGGAGCTCTTTAGGAAAGTATTCATCAATAGCTGGGTAGCAACGAGAGGCACCTGTCTGTCATACAGAGCAGCCTATGGTTCCCTCTCAGCTGTAGCCTCCTGAGCTGTGGACTGCATTTCCTTCAGAGCCCCTGTAACAGGAGCTTTATTGGGCTTTTTCCTGACTGTTGAGGTTTAGGAATGGTATTGAGTGCCCCCTCCACCAGGACTACAAAACCACAGTGCCTCTCACTTGCTTCCCCTCCCCCTCTCTTCTGCCAATGGGTGGCCAGAGAGGAGAACTGGAGGCACAAAAGGCAAAGATGACCAGCTGACATAAGAACAGTTTACTGGAAACAGCAACGAGATAAGAAAAGGAGCAGTTACAGCAATAATATTAATAATGAAAGCATAAAAAAGAGTGTGGAGCTCAACCCACCCACAGCCATGCCATCCAAACTGCTCCCTCTGGCTGGGACCAGCATTACCCCACCACTCCATCCGCCAGGCTTGCTCCACTGAAAAGGAATGCCCCAGCGATGACGAGGTAGCATTGAATAATATTTTGGTCTTGGCCACACCCACACTGTTCCAGGCTCCTCCCCCTCTCAGGTACTGCAAAAAATTAATCCTGTCCATGGTTAAAGACTTTGACAATGACTAAGCTCATCTGGGAAGTATCAGATTAAAAAGCACGTATTATGCTAAGAAAATACTGCCCTTCTTACCTGCATACATTCTCTGAGTTTAAAAGGGAAATTAAGCCTACATTTAATTGACTGTTTCTAGATTGTTAAACTTGCACGTGCTATGTTTCAATTTCCGGTGATCATCATTTATAATTTAGCGTGCCTTGCTCCTGCGTCAATAACACACATTTACTAATGCCTGCATTATACAACTTGTACCACATTTAATTAGGAAATTCTATCTGATTGTTAGCACAGTGCATTATGTAAAGAACACAGCACATTAAACTATTGAGTTCTTATTCGACAACCCACCTAGAAATGTTCCATCCAATGTTACAAAATTTATGACTGCAATAAGTGGCTAGAAAGAGTCATTAAAAGGCAGTAGATTTCAAAGCTGTGAATGCACTTACACTACAAGGTATGAAATATATGTTCTGGAAGTTCTGAAACTAGTGTACATTTCCTCTAAAATCATTATAGTTTTTTTCTTTCATAGCTGTTGCAACTATAAAAGATCTATTAATCTCTGAGAAAAGATGTAGGAGAGGGGAATCCTGGTCAGTGTCTGATGAAGGAAAGACTTTGTGCAGCATGAGAAAAGGAAATATATTCTTTATACAAGCTAAATAGATTATTTCATTAGTCTTCCAAAGCAGGAATATGTATTTTTTTAAGTAGGTCCAGGCATGATAACCTACAATTATACTTAATTTTATATCTTATTGCACATAAGTGATAAAGTTTTCAGATAGTGAATATTGTGGTCTTGACCCACTAAAGATTAATCATGTAATATCTGCCTGGGCTGTGAGTTAAAAGTCTTTATAGTCAGTGTCATTTATTTTAATGAGACATTGGTGGGTTTAAAATCAAGGTAAAACCTGCTAATAGGATTGTTAAGGTCAATGAAGTTATCCCTGACTTCAAGCAAACTATGTACTTAATGAGATGGCTGACTCATATTCTACATCTGAAATTTGATATTAAATTGGACTGATATACACATTTTGTCAGTGTCTCTCAAGGGTTTATGTACATGTGAAAATTATTATTAGAAATTATTGTATTTTGGGGACATAAAACAACTTGCTCTAATGTAGAAGAAGGAATAAAAAACTAAAGGCAAAGAACATTTAAGAGTCCCCAAACTGTAAATTGTCATTACATTGTAACAGATTTGTCTTTTTAAAAGTGGTCCAAATTTAACAATATTTTTCTATATTTTTTCAAAAAAGACTTTTTTTCCTTCCAGCAGGAAAACCACTATTGACATATTGCAGCTGTGTTTCCACTTTTACACGAGTATTCTGCTATGCCTTTTTTTTTCTCTCACTTAAAATCCTTTGTTACTGCAGTTATGTGAGAAAGGGAATATTTTTGGAGATTTGAGGGTTTTTTTAAAGCTGTGATTCATTCCTCACTATAAGAGGGGAAGTCTTGGAAGTACTAATTTTAATTCCAAAACCAAGGGAGACAAGAAGAAAAATTTTTGTTTCTCTGGGACCATGCTATGGAGGTAGCAGCATGGCCTCCTGTGCTGCAATGTATATGCTTGAGCAAGGGCAGACGAAGGAGACAGACTAAGAGGGAACAAAAAGAGAAAAGGTAAAAGGATTAAGAATTAGGCAAGAAGCAAGACTTAGGAGTCAATAAACAGAGGTGATGCTCGAAGTGTTGCACTTTCCTCTTTCGTGACTAGAAGATAAACCATCAAGTGAATAGATATGTTGATAGCTAGGAGGGAGTAACTGATGTGCACTTGAGCACATCCAAGGCAGGACACATCTTTCCTGGAAGCTTAAACAGACTTAGCCTGAGATACTGGAGCTATTAAAGGTATCACTGTACAAGCTGACAGCTGGGTAACAGCTTTATAGCCAGACTGGAAGAGCTGGCTCGTGGCTTCACAGAAAATATGGAATGCTATAAAGGCAAAATTCACATCCTGACAAAAGCAAGGGAAAATCCAGTATTTCTGACAATATTTACCAATGTAAATTGATTTCTTTGAAAAAAGTTACCCTTAAGTAAGGCAGGACAGCAGGAGGGAAACCATGGATTCTGAAACACACATGTCATTTTGGATACCTGCACCCAAGTCATTACTACAGGGCTGGTTTTAAAATAAGTGACATTATCCTTCCTCTTGTGGGGAAAGCCCCATACAAACTTAATCTGCACAATGAGTTTCCTACCAGGGATATGCTCAAGTCTTCCAATATAGGCCAAGAAATAACATGAGTAATTACTTGTTTCTTGGGAGTTTTTAGATGAGAGCCCTTTCAGTAAAAGTAATGAGCCTTTCCTGCAACATAAGTGTTCACAGGACATAAAAAAAGTTCATTTACTTTCAAAGTTTAATTTTAAAGTGTTGCATTTTAATTTAAACACAGTTTTCCTCTCAGTTATGCTAACTTGTTCTAAGTCAGATAGTGCTGTTTAAGAATAATCAAATTTCTGCTCCTTTTCATGAGGATTTCCATATATATGTTGAAAAATATAAAATCATTTAATGAAATCATGTTACTTACATTTATTAAAGTTGGTACAACATTGTGGCTGATAAAACAGCAAGGAGAACAATAAACATTCTGAAGCAGTTAGGAATAAACATTGATAAACATGTCACAGCTAATTGCTAAAATTTACTATGTACATAAGAATTTTTACATTCCACAATAGGTCAAACAAACAGGACATTTAAAATTCACTGGAATGCCTAATGGCCTAGCAGGTTGTATGGGCAGATCTTCAGAAACATCTCACAATCACAACAAACTGTGTGTGTTCCTTCAAATTGATGACCATCAAGTACCCTCAAAATCAGTTGTTTATAATCAAATACCTTTCCAAACAAAGAAAAAAAAAAGCTCTATATCTATCCATTGTTAACAGAATGAAATCTGGGTAAGCTGACCAGGCTCCTTCAAGGGAAAAAACATAATTTAGGCTCAAAGGTGAAATCAAGCTGTGATCAAACTTAGTGAAGTGTGACTGGGCAGTCTGGAATAGAGGACAAAAGCATTTCAAATTGCATCCTGGTTGTAACTTGCTTTTAAATTGGCATTTTTTCATGTGGTTTTGCCCTGATACTTTTTATAGTAGAAACTGCAAGAAAACAATGGACAGTAGCCTTTTGTTTCAATATAACAAATTTTCTTCTTATATGCCAGGAAGGACTTTATATTTTGTGTATTCTTGGGACTGTTTGTATTTTCAAGGCTTTGAATGTTTTGATTTGTGAAAGGTTTTCAAGATTGCAAGATCTGTGATGCTCTGAAAGGATGGTTGCTGATCATAGTGACACATTTCTGAAAGGAAGAGATTGGATGAAAAAGATTTCTGGAACATGAGAAACTTCAGCCCTCAACCTGTGCTGGTCCTTAGGGTTATTCCTCCCCAGATGCAGGACCCAGCACTTGCTGTTGTTGAACATTATTATGTTTCTCTCTGACCAACTCTCCAGCCTATCAAGGTCCACTGAATGGCAACAAAACCTTTGGGTGTATCAGCCACTCCCCCCAGTT
>WBNO01017343.1:0-21010 GCA_013400575.1 Peucedramus taeniatus
ATATATATTTTTTAAACAAATAAGATAGTCAAATAAAGAAAATTAACCCCATGCTCTGTATACCTCCAATAGCAATATAAGAATTATACTAGCCAACAATTTTTGTCCAATGAGTCATGTGTGTTTTCTAAAGTCATCATTAAAATTTGATACTCTTAAGCAGAAACTTAGTTTTAGTGATAGGTTTAGCATCACTGAGACTTCCCTTTTTGAGAAGCCAGGTTATGGTTTTCACAATTTCTTCAGCCAAGAAGCTGAAGGGCAAGGCTGGAACAGAGTCCCACTGGCAAAATCCTGGGTGTCATTGCTCGTTTGTCTTGTTTGAGGAAAAGAACCTCAAAGCACTTCAGTGCCTCCCCCATGTGTCATCCCTTTGGGAGGGAAATAATTACGCTGAGAAATTAGACCAAAATAAGATTCCCTTTAGCATAACTTAACCTCAAGTTGTTGCCAGGAATGTGACAAGGAAATGGTAAGCATAGGCTGATATATATTTTTAATTCTTCTTGGAATGTCTTCTAATCTTGTAAAGAAAATAGTTATTCAACATTTGTTCTTGCTTTTAGATCTCTGGGGATTCTTAGATTTTTTGTTCTTCCCACTCTTTCATTTGCAGTAGCAGCACTGGCTAATCAAGACACAGTTGCCAGATTGTTCCATCTCGGTGTTAGTCCTCAAAGCTCGTGGTGCACTCCAGCTCTCAAAAGCAGCAATGATTGCCCTACACAAGGGCAATCTCCATGGTCTTAATGTAGGTTTGTTAGCTTTAAGTATGGGCTTAAACCTCTCTGAAACCAGCAAGACTCAGATTGTTGGAATGCTTTGCTAAACCAGAGCAGCCTTCTGAGCAGGGTAGTGTTTGCAGATGATGGGAACAGACTGTGCCTGGCTATTGAGCATCACAGAAGGGGATATGCACAGACGTAAATCCGTCTGCAGAATTTGGAGGATGATTAAACATTGTCTTCCCATAATGAGCCAGCCTTGTACTTAATGATCGTGGTGGTGAAAACAAACCTAACACACCATTTCATCTGTTAATTTTGCACAGCTCATTTGAATTGATTTTATGACCCTGTCATGTCTGACAAAAAAATTATGTCCAAAATGCAAATTTATGATTAAAAAATGTGACTATGACTGATGGAAAGAAGTAATTGGTGAAAAAAACCCAAAACATTTTTAGAGGTTATAGATTCTATGATGGGATCCAAAGAGGAAAGATAGCATATGGCACTGAAATATATTTTATGTTATGGGTTGCTGAAAGGCATATATGTTACCTCTTTGTGAGAGAAAGTTGGCTGAAAGTTATCTACTGAACATCAAAGTTTTCATTACTATTCCTAATTATGCTATTTTTCTGATGACCTAATCAAACAGAAAAAGTAAATCATACCTCTGACTTTTAGCAAAGACACAAAGTGCCTGACTGTCCTTGAATTTGGTCTTTTCTAATTGCCAGTTGTTCCCCAAAATAATTATATTGTAGATTTATTTTTATAGCCTGAAGTTCTGTTCTAGGACAATTTCACCTCTTGAATTTGATATAGATGTTTTAGGAGAATTTTTAAGAAGGATGGTTACTGTTGAATTATAAAATATTTCATAAGATACAGTGGACCATTTTGTTCTCTGATGCAATCCTGAGAAGACAAAGTTATAGAAAAGGTTAACTTGATTTAGGATGTTTGAATGCTGACATACTGGAATATCTTGGATGACCTTATTTCTTTGAATAGTTGAAAGAAGAATGTTATAAATAGCATTGCTGGTATATACTGGGTTACTGCATTTCTCCAGATGGTGGTATCCATAGGCCCTGAAAGTAGCCTCGAGTAAAAAAAAAAAGAGGTTATAGGTCTCTGTCCTTTTCACAGATCACATTTGTTAAATGAGACACCAATCTGAAGATTTAATAAATTAACTTATTGATTATTCAGTGTTTTGGGATAGATTTCTAAAGCTCCTGGTAGTCCTCTGATTTGTTTTGTTGAGTGATTTTATGATATCCAGGGACCATTTATTTTTGCCTTATGTGAGGCTCTGACCTCTCTTCAGAGAGCAAATTTTTTTCTCTGCTCCAGTCAGAAGTAGCTGCCTTCTTTTCCTGGGCTTGGGGCTTGGGTGATGTTTAGTAACTTATTAAATTAAATGGCCTAAATACTTTGGACAGTTATCTAGCTTAGATTTGTGCAAACACTAGCTCTTAGAGCAGAATATTACAAACATTGCCTAGAGAGGACTGAGAACCCAATGACAAAAGTGGATGCTTGTCTCTGGTCTCCCTGCAGCAATGCAGGACCAAGCCCTGGGAGGGAGAATGTGGGCAGGGGAGGATGGTGGTGCTGGCTGGCTTTGATGGCCAGAATGTCCTGCCAGTGGCCCCACCAGCCCTTTCTGCTCCACCTGCAGGTACCCAGCACAGCACAACTAAAGGTAGTTAGGGGACCCACATGGCCATCACCTTCCCACAATGTGTAGCACATTTCCATACAACTTTCATGAAAAATGAGCCTCCTTGATGATTTTAGCAGTATTTCCACCATACCCAAAAAAATCTGTAAACTTACTTGTATTGCTACAGAAAAGTCTTAGCTGAGAAATCTATCCAAGGAAGAGCCTGAGCAAGCCACTGTACCCCAGTTTTAATCTGTCTCCATGCTATTGACCAGATCAGTAT
Organism: Peucedramus taeniatus; assembly: GCA_013400575.1. NCBI lineage: Eukaryota > Metazoa > Chordata > Aves > Passeriformes > Fringillidae > Peucedramus > Peucedramus taeniatus. The sequence goes on from WBNO01017343.1 coordinate 2,684, forward strand.
GTTTCCTTACTACAGGGGAGGTGAAGCATTGGAACAGGTTGCCCAAAGGAATTGTGGATACCCCATCCCTGAAGTGTTCAAAGCCAGATTGGATGGGTCTTTCAGCAACTTGGTCTGGTGGAAGGTGTCCCTGGCCTGTAGTAGGAGGGATTGGAACTAGATGATCATTAAGGTTCCTTCCAAACCAAACCATTCTGTGATTCTGTGTTGCTCTTGATCAGAAGACAGCAAGGTGATGATTCCTCAAGGTATGTACTTGTACAAAAGTGAGCTGCATCTATTTGTCTTGGAGGTCTTTGAAACACACTGGAATAACTTCTGAGGGACATTAATGAGACTAGCATTGATCCCTGTGTCCTTGCCCAGTGCCATTAGGTAATATTTAATATTAGAAAAACCCTGAACAAATAACCAAAACCCTGCAACAGAGGAACACTTCTGATTGCTTCTGTTTGCTGGTGAACTTCATGAGAAATGAACAACTGTAGGACATGCCTGGAGCCTTTTGGCATATAACCTTGGAAAAAGTTTTTATCTGGTATGACATTAATCCTAATCAGAAACATGGAATCTAAAAAGAAAACTTAGGGCCTTAATATGCATAGTTAGGGATCCACATCTCTAATTATTAACACTTTAATAACATATATAGATGTTAGCACAAGAAGCTGTAAGAGAACTGTGTTATGTGAAGGATTACTGTGTATAATTACATAATTCAAAAGAAGCACATGCCCCAATACAAGTAAATTAATAAAAGTAAGAATAAAAATGTTCAGAGATGACTTAGAATTTTTCAGCAGTGGAATTCAAAGTCCAATATTTCATAATTCTAGATCATTACTACTCTTGCACGCTCATTGTAATTGGGAAGGGAAAAACAAAAGGATTAGGCATTCAAGATTGAACTAAAGACCTCCAATTATATATCTCAGCAAAGATAGGGCAGAATTGCATAGATACTTTCAGACTGGAGGACTTGATGCAAAGTTAGCCACTATTTCTGATTTTCCTGCCACATAATTTTGTTCCACTGTTTGAGAACATGATGATTGTCTTTATCTTGCACCTGATACTAGTAGTGCCCTTGAGCAGCTTTTGCATTTGGCCTTGTTCTGAATATTTTGGCATCAGAAGTAAGTCAGAATAACTGTTAATCTGCTACATCAGTCTGTGTGTACTACAAGCCTTTCACTTCATTCTTACACAGGAGTACTCACTACTCAGCCCTGTGGACAGGTGATACCAACCATTTCATGTATTTTTAGTATGTCTTTGCACATTAAGTTATAGGACAGCAGAAGGTAATGATATTACCTTAATTTCACAACCAGGGGAGACACAATAAAGCACTTGCACGAGATCTGGACCACTGCCCACCTGAAGTGACTTCCAGCAAACCATTTCATTTTCTAGTCCCATATACTCAGTGAAATATGAGCAGAGATACTGAAATGCTTTGTAAAATAGTTTAAAAGCCACTCTAAAGTGTAACCTAAAATGTAGAATAGCTTTTTCAGTATATGACACTGCAGTAGACATGGGGAGATGATGCGTGTCTTTCTTAGGACTGAGGTTGCTTCTGACTTGAGGGTCTTTATTTCCTCCTGCTAAAAGCAGGTTTTAAAGTTAATTATCATATTAAGTGCATAGAAAGCATAGAAACATTCATTAAATGTTTTCATTCACATCCTCATTCTTTGCATTATACAGAATAAAACTATTTCCTTCAACGTTATTTCCAGTTTTATTTGTTGGACTAACGAGGTTTCTGTTCCCTCTCCTCCTTTAAAAGCTCATACTCCATTTAGCATGAAATTAATTTTAAAGCCCTGGGTACTCAGTTCATCCCTTACACAGACCCCAAAGCAATGAGAGGAATGTCATAGCAATTGGGACTTTATTTTCTCAGTGTGGTCTCATCAAAGTTCTCCTTTTGAGGTTTTCTGATCAGGGCTCTTAAAGGTCATAGTGATGGCATGAAAAAGATGAGGCCAGTGGTGTTGGGGTCTGAACAGATAAAGGCAGGGGTTTGCACTGGGCAGGGAACTGTTCCCAATGGATATTGAAATTTGGGTTCCTCCTTGGAGAAGAATATATGATGTGGGATTCAAAGTTCCCTTCCACATTTAATTTTAATTGAAATACATCTGGAGGCAGATGCTGAAATAAAAACATAGCTAAGACACCCTGAGGGTGGTGAAAGGGAGCTTGACCAACTCACCCCCTTGCTCATCATGCCTCCAGAATAAGCAAGACTTGCCATAATATAATCCTTTCTTAAAGGTTAACCTGAGCCCCATCATGTGCTGGCAGAGAAGAAGTGGGCATAAGTTACCAGAACTGCATGCTTAAAATAAGTAGACAGTATCAAGAATGCGTCACTGTACCAGGATCATTTGAACCCATCTGATTTTATTACACACACAGAGCATTAAGGTCAAATCTTCTGCATGGAAATAATCCAAGGGTTTGGGTAAGTATGATATTCTTTAGTCTCTGCAATCTGAAAGAACAAATAAAAAAGCAACTAAAGGGATTACAAATAAATCACCCTAGCTTCTTTATCCTAAAGCCCATTTGGCTGGATATGTAGTAGTATTCAAAATTGCAGGAACAATTCGCATTCTTATCTAGCAAACTATTTCACTTGACTGAATCAATGAATAAAGTTGCATTAATTGCCAAAGCTGCTAAGTTTAGCACAAGCTACCTTTTACTTCCTCTTTTTTGAGTATATCCTATAGCTAAAAGCGGATTTTGTAAATCCTACACTGAGATTAATCATGTGTTGTATTCAAAGACAAAACAGAGCCCTGAAATTACAGATTTGGGAAAAAACGTGCCATGTGTTGATTCATTAATTTTTTTGCTATCTGATATTAGATGTAGTCCATAACTAAATAACTCTTGCTTCTGTCATAAGTAAGGGTGGTTTCTTCACCCTTATTTGAAGAGTTTACATAAGGTGTTTATGTCTGAATCTAAACCAAGTTCTGTCTTGTAATGCATGGTGACTGAACTTTCAGGGATCTGAGCAGAAAAATCTAAGGATGAAATCCCTTGTGAAAACTTAAATAATCTTAGACAAATAAGAAACATATGATATTTGTTGAAACATGGAATTGTTTTGGGTTATGATATTTTGGGGGACAGAGGGTTTTTATTTTCCTTATCAAAGCCTTTTCCATCTGTCTCAGTACCATGGATTCAGTGAGCCTCAAACCTTACAGAAAGAGATGCTACATCTCCTGAGAAAGGGAGAGATTTTTTGTTTTCATTTTTCCTCTGATGAGCCTTCCCTGTTATTATGCTATATTCTAACATTATGTTTGTGTTGATCCTCCCCTCAGTAGCCCCACCTCTCCAAAACACCTTTAGATACTTTCTTAGATTAAAATAACTTTAAAGTAGATGTGATTTTTGCACCCACTGCCATGACCATTCTTCACTGCTCATTTACAAAAAAGAAAAAAAAATCAATGAAAAAGAAAATGTGATGCAAATCCTAACTTTTTGAGATATTTATGTCTTTCATTTGTGTTTGTGAGCACATTATTTATGTGTTTGTATATACTGTGTTACGTACAAACACATAAATGTGTTCCAGTGCATACTCACACATGTACCCTTTTTTTCTCTACAAGCAGGATGCTTAGAGATCACTTTTCTGGATAAATCTCCATACATACAAATGGCTACCTGTGTGTATATTGAATTAATTTTGATTTCATAAGGTTGTGAGTAGTACAAGCTGAAAGAATTTCCACTACAGTGCCAGGTGTGGTCCAGTAATAATTTACACAGTGTTAAGGTATAGTTTTGGAATGCAATACAAGGCACCAACAAAAAGCTTAATGCAGAGTCGTGGGCTAGATTTGATTTGTAACTCCCAGAGCTCACAGGTTTAGCACTTTCAGGAATACAGTTTTTTGCATCCCACATGACACTGTGACACAGCCACTCCTCCCAAGAGCCTGCTGACCACATCAGCAGCCCACAGATGCTGGCAGGAATGAGCACAAATCCTCTGCTTCCTTTGGCACATCCTCAGATTTATGCATTCCTGGTGTTTTCCCAGAAAACCAGCTGTTTGCTTTACCACTGAGTTCCTTTTCAGTGGTAAACAACCCCAGGAAGAGGGGATTAGAGCAGGGAATTGAGGTTCTCATTGTTATTTGCACTTATCTCCACCAGGGACATTTTATATGGAAACTTTACCCAATCATTTCTGTCCTACCTCCCCCAGCTGACAAGAATATTCTCATTAAACACAACTGCTGCTACAGTCACTGTAGTGAATCTCTCAGTGTGAAATTAGCAGGTAGATGAAAAACCATATGTCTGTTGTAAAATTCTGCAAAATCTAAGACAATATATTAATGCTAAGATAAGAGGAATGAAAGCAATATGATTAATGACTGGAATTTGGCGTGGTTATTGCTGGTGTCTCTTTTACTGATGGAAAATATCATATATGATAAGTTAATTAAAGGCGTTGTCATATTTCTTTATTGACTTAGAACCACAAAGGAGAGCAAAGCAAAACTAAAATAAAATATTTCTCAGATGAGAAACAAGAATTATTTGTACTTTAAAGATACTAGTAAAAAACCAGTTCTGGTAGAAAATGCTGGTACTTGTCAAAACAGGAATATTCCTGTTTCATTCCAACCAGGAACAATTCATTTTGTCTGCAATAACTCTTCTTAGTGCATAACTTCCTGAAAAAATGCTGCTGCCTTTTTTTATATCCTTTCTCTAGGTATAATCATATTCAAGTGTGTGTTTATTTTCCTATTTCCTTCTATTGCTTCAGCTTTATTTTAGACAGCTATGTTGGTATGATGGCAAGGTTCAAATATTCAGTTGGACATGATTGTAAGTTTCTTTTTGTTTTATATAAGTAGTCAAATTAAATAGGAAAGCTAAAAACAAAGGTAAAAGTCAATCTCCAAGTACATTAAGAATTCTGTAGGTTATACAAATCTCATACTGAAGCCTACAAGAGACTTTTTTCATCTAACACCTTAATACTCAATATTTGTTTAGTGTGTGATAGCTCATGTCTGGAGATGAATATAAGAAAAAAAAAATCTTTCTTGTTTCAAGAAAATAACACAAACTATTTGCATGATAAATGGAAACAAACCCCCAAAAAAAAAAAAATCAAGAGTGAAAGAAAGTTGTAAGGGAACCAAAGAGTCCTGTTGGTCGCCATATTTGATTATATCTCAGATAAATTCATTATTCAGGACTGTCTGTGAAGGTCAGAATCAAATCACAGATCCTTCAGCCCCAATAAAATTAAAGAGATCAGAATGAAGAATCCAGGAGAAAGATAAGGTTTAGGAAATCCCCCAGTTTGGCTTTATCAGTGACAGGTGTATGAGGGGAGTTTTGGGCTGCCCTGTAATCACCTTTTTCTGAGAGCCCAAATCACCTCTGCAGTCCACTGCAGCCAGGGGGGTGTTCCCTTGCATATGGCCCAGGGTGCCTTTCCCAGGGACTGGCAGGGTGAGTGGCACATCTTCCTGGGGACCACATTGGGATGATGGGAGGAGCCAAGTGGGGACTGCTTCTTCCTTTGTTCTTCCTTTTCTAGACTCAGAGCAACTAGAGTCTCCCATTTGATGACACTGTGGCTCTGCTCAGCCTGGTAAATATGTCAGGACACATTTTGCTTTTGGCAGGTCAGGTCTCATTTCCTAACTCTTCCCCTACTGTGTGTCACTTCTCAGTATCCTGCCCAAAGGTGAAGGGTGCTAAGAACCCCACGAAGAGAAACATCCCATCACACAGAACTGCAGTTTGAACCTGTGAGAGCTTTAAGGTTGCCTGTGCAAAGCCTGCTTGGGCAATGAGCTTTTGTGCTAAGTGGAAACAGCCTTGTGACAGCAAAATGGAAATGCTCTCTGCAGTGTACATTTAATACTTGTATGACTTGACCCTGGCCTTTGATTCTGAGTTTCTTACAGCTTATTCAAAATAACAGAATTAAAAAGAAAGAGCAGGTACTACACACCAAAAACCAATGGACATAAAAGTAATTCCAGTATGAAATGTGCTGATAGAAATTTGGAGGTGTTGTGTGTCACGATGGCATGCAGCTATAAAACCACTCAAAGGTACAGCAGAGACAATTTATATAATTAACATTCAAAGGCTTGTTAAGGAGGATCCTTATTCCTGTGCCACTCTGCAGCATAGATGTTATTAAAGGGCATGTTTGCTCTCATTATTATAGCAAACAAGTATTTTTGCTCTCATAGCTTGTTCCATAATCTTTTTATATAGATGTACACAGGTTGTACATCTTTATGTATATAGATGTCTTACTGATGTATAATATTATATACAGCATACATAATACTTTGCAAAATAGATCCAATATTTATATTGGTGTACATACATAATATTTATAGGCCTGTTATTTATGTATTTCATAGAATCTTGAGGGGTTGGAATAAACCTTAAAGATGGACCCTGCTCCACCCCACTTGCCTTTCAACACTGGCAGGGTTGGGGTATCCCCAACATCCATGGGCAACCTGTTCAGTATCTCACCACTCACAGTAAAGAATTTCTTCCTGATATCTAACCTAAACTTCCCCTTCTTCATTTTTTACCCCTTACTCCTTGGCATATCACTGCAGTTCCTGATGAGGAGTCACTCTCTGCCTTCCTGGTAGGCCCCCTTCAGACACCAGAAAGTTACTGTGAGGTCTTCACACAACCTTCTCTTCTCCAGGCTGAACAGAGCCAAATTCCCCAGCCTGTCCTCATAGAGAAGATGCTCCACGTTGTGGCCCTCCCCTGGACTTGCTCCAATGGTTCCATGTCCTTCCTATGTTGGGGACACCAGAACTCTGCCCAGCACTCCAGGCTGAGTCTCACAAGAGAGGGAGAATTACCTCCTTAGACCTGCTGGCCACACTTTATTTGATGCAGCCCAGGATACAAAGTGGTCCAAATTTGTAATTTGGAGGATTGTTTGTAACTCTTCCTAATTATAAGAAATCTACTCACTATCTTCTAATGTTTGCTTACAGCAAAGATGACCCCTTGCTTTAGAGCAAAGAGTCGTGGGTGCACAGTGAGACAGTGAAAGAAGGAAATTCACAAGCCTGTAATCTTACTGGAGCCACAGTTTTCATCTTCCTTCTGCAATCCTCAAGTGCCAAAATAAATTTGAGAACAATGTCAAAACAATAGAATGCAGAAGTCACAGGTCCTAAGTGCAACCTAATTGGTTGCAAAAAATTGAGTTCAAAAGAAATTTGGAAAAAAATTCAAACCCTCTTGGTAAAGGTCAAGGATTGCAAACATGCAGTTTGCAGTATAAAATGTGTAAAAAATATGATCATGTTAGTTGCACAAACCAGTGTCCAGATGTTAGTTGTATATAGCTGTACTTTAGAGGTTTTGGAAGGAACAATACAACTGAATGCAGTTCAGCTGTTTAGAAAGGTGGGTGAGAATTTTTGTTGTAGGATTAGCTGTCAGTCAGTGATTAGAGGAAAGGATTTTGCTCGCGTGGCCTGACGTCTTCCTGCTGTCTGTAGCAGGGGCCCATCCAAGAGCAGTGGCTTTGCTGGGCTGCAGAGAACGGGCTGCAGGCCCACAGCTGGAGCCACAGCCAGCTGCTGTGCTGAGTGAGAGCTGTGCTACAGAGTTCAGGAAAATTTGGAAAAACACCATCTTGCATCTCCTGTCTTTAATCTCAGTTTGCTGATAGATTTACCAGTGGGAAGGAATATTTGCACCCCTTGCCCTTAACACCAAAGATCATCCTTGAGCTCACAGCCTGCTGAGGGTGCTGACCACCCTCTTCCTCGTCCCTGTCTGCATTGCAGCTCTTCCTGGGGTCTGTGCAGAAAATAGTCTGAAGGCTATCTGGGAAGATATCCTTAAGTCCGTTCTGTCTGCTGGAGTTAGCTGAAATTGTCCCCACAGTTGAGAGGCCAAGAATTACCATGGAAACACTTGCAGCAAACTCTCGTGTCAAAGCAAATATTTCAGTGCTAGTTAACAGATTTAAAAAGATGCTGATTGAAAGAGCAGCATGCTTTGTTCGCTTTATGAGGTCACTTAGCTAATCTGCCCAGTAAATCTGTTTGCTGCACGTGTTGCTCTCTGCTGACCTTAAAAGTTCTTGTAAAAGATGGATTGGAGAGTTTAGAAATAACACAAAATACCCTCAGATGTTATCCTCAACTACATGATAGCTATGAAAAACAGATGACCGCGGCAGTGCTTTTCCTTTGGAAGTTAAGATATGTCTAAGAACTGTTCCTGGGCAGGAAACTTATGAATGCATGATGCCATCTGCGAGGGGAGTCTGTTTGTCCTGTAACAGCAATGTGATTGCCAGAAAAGACTGTGTTGAGATCCTAACACACTGGCCAGACACTGTGTGGATCTATGGTTTTGGTGCTTTCCCTGGCTTAGGGAAAGTTTGAATGTGTCCCTTCATTGCTTGGTGGCACTTCTGCCCACTGACTATTTCTTACTTGTAAATATCACAGGCTCTCCTACCTGACCCTTGTTTTATTTGACCATATAGACAACTTGTGAACATAACCCTCAGCTTTGCCATACTCCCTTTTGGCCAATGCCTATTTTTTCAATAGTACTCTTTCAAATGTGATTTTTTTAATTCTTACCTAATGGACATTACCTCCTGTTTTGGTGTCTCAGCAATTCTCATTAGCATACTGATACATCGTATTAATGATAATTTTCCAAGATCTCTCATTTTTAATTTGTGGATAATTCTTATCTCTTCTTTTTTTTTTTTTCCTAGACATATTGCTTATAAACACTTTGGCAGTGTTAGTGCAGCATATGTTTTCACATGAATAATTTAGTGGTTGTACTAAACCACTATCATTCTGATATATCAGTCTGAATATGCTGAATATACTGGGTGCTGATTAGCATGGAGAACAGCACTGTGAGAATGAATTTAACACAGGAAATATTTCACATGCAAAACACATTCAGTTTTCACAAAAATATGAATAAATATGAAGGTTTTTTTTTTAATGACTCCTTATAAGTCATTGTTCTTGCGCAACAGTATAGCAAAACAGGATTTAAATTTACAAGTAGTACAAATAGAAAAGTTGCCAAAAGATGGGTTTGTACAGCTCAAAATCTACATGAACTTGGATCAAATTTGCCAAGTACTTTCAGTTGTAAACATGTGAGGCTGTTGAGGAGTCATCACGTCTTGATGGAGGGGCAGGCAACGTCCCTTCTGCTTTTTCAGTGCCCAGTGATTGATGTTGTCAAGCAAAACGTAGGAGAGCTGTGTTCACTGCTGCCTGTATTGATTTGAACTATAATTCTCTTGTCTCAATAGTGCCTTAACCAGCAGGATAAAAAAAAAAATCTCAATATATGTTTCCTCAATATTTACCTCTCTGAAACACATTTTTTATAAATACTAAAGCTTTCACTGTCAAGAGCAGGAGAATGGCATAGCACACTGCCAGCCCATTTCACAATAGGTGTAGATTGGAATCCCTTCAGTGAGAACTGAGTCTAGAGTTCAGGTCCCAGAACTGTCCCCATCACAGATGATTATGGGAGAAGGAAGCAGTGGTGGAGATGCAGCCAGTCCTTCATTCCCTGTTGTTTTTTGTATGTCTGCCACAGGATGGAACACTTTGTTTCAGACCAAAGAGACGTTTTGACCCAAGGATATGTTGATAAGGAAGTTGTTTTGTTTTATGTTGGCAGAGCAAAATTAAGGGAGGGTAAAGATGTTGTTCAGTTTGTTCCAACTTGAAGAAAGAAAAAAGAATTGTTTTTTTATTGGCACTCTGAGTCCTGATTAGATCGTTGATAATGATGGGACAGTTGAACCTCTATGTATGCTGCTGCTGCTTAAGATGGAGCAGAGAAGATTCCTTCCCCTATCCCAAAGAGTGGGTATCCTGAGGAAGAAAACAGCAGAACGACAGTTGTCACTACCATCCAGGAGCTCTGTCCCCTTTGTGAATAGCAGAGAAGGGACAAAGCAGAGGTGAAACAGGTGAAGAGGAGCCTGAGTACCAGGGCAAATAAACCATGCACTGCTGGAGCTGGTTTAAGCCGCTTCCTCCCAGCACAGGGCCTGTGGCCTGGGCAGAAAGGTGGCCAGACAGCTGGCCCGGGGCCATGGCCTGAGTGCCCCACAAGCCCCAGCACAGTCCCTGGCTGGCATCTTCCCCAGGGTGCTGCTGCCAGTGGTGTAACAGGAGCAGCCTGCACTCACACTGTGCTGTGCTGCTCAGTATGCAGGAAAAGGGCTTTGACCACCTCTCCTTGGAAAGTCAGTAGCCAAAGCTGCTGCAAGTCAGCAGCTGCTCCAGTCACACCAACCATGTGCCTTTCACAAAGGATTGCTTTTGTAAGGAAAATTAATCCGCAAACATCAGAGGTTTATGTCCAAAAAGGAGACAGAGGAGTCCCTTTACTTTATTCGAATAAAGGGAGAGGCCATGGGCCATTCCCCTGGGGTCTCTCGAATTTTTTTCCCTCCTTTTTATCCCAATTTCCCGGCCGCATTTCCCTTTCTCTTTCCCCATTGGCTGAGGTACTTGAGAGGTTCAGACTTCCCAGAACACCTGATCCCAAAGATTCCCCTCTAATGTATAACCCTCCCTTTTAATTTTTAATTGTTACAGAATTTAAGGGTTTTCTTTCCCACTGTTTCTTTCATGTTTCAAAGTCTAATTTCAATTATCAACCAACCTAGAGTTTATTTGTAAAAGCAAATATCTTTTTCCATTCATCAATCAGTGGAATCCTTCCCATTGTTTCTTTTATCTCCCAGTGCTAGTTTTATCTACCAGCAGACCCACAGCTTGTTTGTAAAGACAAATCCACTATTCCTCTCACTTTTGAGAAAGGAGGAAGGTGAGGAAAAGAACCCCTGTCCCCATCCCCTGAGCCATCCCAGCGTGTGGTACAAGTTGCTGCCTCTGCTCTTGCTTGGTTCCCTGACAGCAGTTTCCCAGCAAGGTTGCCAGGCAGAGTTTCTGCTCTTCCTCTGAATATCACAGTGCAGTGTTTATTCTGAGGCCCAGGTGATGAGAGATTTATTTGCATGATCAATCTCTTCAACTTCAGTGGGACTGCTTTTCAAGGATGTGTGCTTTGGTAAGAGTAGGTCAACCATGCCCACAGAGACTTTGTGAAGGAAAATATGCTAATTAAATAAAGGCAGGAGGCCACATTTTATTTAAATGATGAAGGGATTTTATTTATTATGAAAACTACTGTTTTAATTGCTTTTTAAAAATTGCCAGCAGTCTTAACATTGTTTGTCCTTGAAAAATTGTCTTCTTTTCTTCCTTGCTGTCTATCTGAAATTAAAATTATGCCCACTTCCCTTTTTTGTACTCTAAAACTACTGATTGCCAGCAAAGAAATAAAAAAAAATGCCATACCTTTCATGTAGCAGAAAAGCATTCACAAAACAAGAGGAAAGACGCAAAACAAGAGGAAAACTCCACCACTGCAAAGACTCATCAAAAAGGAATTGCCAGAGTGATGGAGGAGGGTATTTCCATGCCATTTGATGCTTTTAATTGCAGTTCTTATGAATGGTCTGAATCTCTCTTGCCTGAGTTTCAGCACAGAGCAAGTTATTTTTAGCAGCTTTAGCCCAAAGCTATTGTTGCTACTCTACAGTGGCATATCCATAGATACAATTTCTATCCTGCAGTTCCAAGCTCAGTAGGTAAATTAAAAGCATTACCTGATACAACATCTTTAGTAACAATTAAAAAATATTAGACAAATATTAATTTGAATTAGTCTGGAAGAAGATAAATGTAGCCAAAGAAATTGCTTCGTCTTGTTCAAAGCCTCTGTAGATGAATAAAACCCAGAAAAAAGAGTTTCTTTCTAAAGGTGATGTGGAGGAAAGCTCTTTGAGATTTACCTTTCTGCTAAATACACACAAAAGAAACACCATTATTATTTGTTTTCTTTTTTTTTAAGAAAAAGGTGGTTTTGCCATTTGCAAATAAAGGTTAAATTTTGTGTGGAAAAAAAATATTCTGTTTCTGCTTTCACTGGGGATTTTTAAATTTTTCAGTACAAAGCAGTTGCTAGATAAAAATTAGTCTCCCCTGTAATGAATCAGACAGTTTCTGTGTTCCAGAGTGCATTTTCATTAGGGTGAACAATGGAGACTGCTGGCTGGATTGCAATGAGCAGCTTTACATTGAAGGACAAGCTGCATTTATCTGAAGGCAGTTCATGGGTTTATAATGGAGAGCAGGGCCTTTGTCTTTGCTAAGTCTTCCTGTGAATAGCTCTGTGATTCATAGCCAAATTATAGTTGCTTCCTACTATCATGGCCTTTTTAATAGCAAGGTTCACAAAAGGCTCTCTTCAAATGCTAACTGGCACTACTGGGCTTTCACCCATATTTTTTTTATTTTAGTTATTAGAATCAGGTTAAATAAATAAGAAGTACCATATTTGGTCCTTACAAGGATTTTTTTTTTTTTGGTGAAAGATTCAAGCTTGAAGCATAAATATAATGGTTAGAATCTTAGACATTTTTCTCCTAATTACCCAGTTAACCCATGATAGATAAACAAGAAAATGCATCCAACTGATTATAAAAATCTCACAGATGTGCTGCTGCAGATACACTGCTAAAGGCATGTGAAGGCTTTTGATGAAAGCCTTTTAAGTATTTTGAAATCCTTCATGACAAATGACTGTATATTCTGTGCATTATATCATCATGTTGGTGCTAATGGGTGATATTCTGGACCCCAGCTTCCTTCAGAGAGATTACTTTGGGGTGAATCTAAATAAATAAATAAATACAAAATGTCATTCATAGCAGTAGCAAATGTTACCTTATAGTAGCATGGAAAGACACATCAGAGCTGAGATTCTTTTCTGTTATGCATCCACAGACATCCTTAGGCATGCACAGTGTTCCTAAATTTGTATAGGTACTGCTTAACTAAACCACTGTTTCTTCAGGTTAAATTTGTTCAGTTTCTGGAGCAATCTAATGTGTGACTGTCAAATAATATGTGTATAATAACTGCCTCCATAAGTTATTTGCCACATTGTGTTTTAATTAAAAGTGAGCTCTGATTGCCTTGCAATGTACAGAGGGCTGCAGCCTGACTGTTCACTCAGTAGATTGGCAGAAACTTTAATCTTCCAGTCTACTCAGAGGTAAACAGGATTATTGCTAGCATATGCCATGAAATATATTTTTTCCCCTAGTAGTGAGTGGATGAATTTAGAGGCTAGAGATTTAAGCTTTTTTAACTCATGCTAGAAGAAAGGGAGCAAGTTGAAATTTCTCATACCTCACCTTTTTTTTTTTTTTTCCACTAAAGAGCATAGACTTCATATACTTTATTCTTACCCTGTACTTGGATACAATAGGGAGGTTGTGAGGTGAGAAGAGTAGATTTAATTCCCGTTTCATTCAAATGAACACTGTGAGAGGTGGTTTTCTCCTTTTTCTCCTTTATAAACTGCTTGGTAGTGGCCAAGGGCATTTTTACAGCCCAAGGACAAGATGAGAAAACCCAACACCCCACAAGAGAGTTGCTGAATTGCCTCACATGGAGAATTCATTTCAGGGGAATGATTCAGCCTTGAGCACGTAGTTTTGCAGCAGCTTCAGACAGAAGTGTAATCTAATGCTCTGGTCTGAGCAGTCTCTTGCAGAACTTGCATATGGTAGTTTCCACCTTGCCCTTGTCCCCTGCATTGAGATGGATTTGTCCTTCCAAGCTGCTTCAGGGGATGGACACAGAGAGCCAAGAAGCCCACAGTGAAATGAAAATCTCTGCACTGCCTGGAAGGACAGCTGTCTTGGATGCCAGTGGTAGACATGCCAGAGGGAAGAAAGCCTTGATGACTTAGCAAATCACAAAATCATAGAATGATTTGAGTTGGAAGGGACCTTAAAGACCACCTCAGTGGTCTTTAAGTGTCCCATAGGTGTCCCATAGGCAGGGACATCTCCTGCTAGATCAGGTTGCTTAAAGCCCCATCCAACATCCCTTGTACACTTCCAGGGATGGGACATCCACAATTTCTCTTGGCAACCTGTTCCAGTTCCTGACCACTTTATAGTAAATAAATATCTAATATCTAATCTAAAGTCTAAAGCCATTACCCCTTGTCCTTTCACTATATGCCCTTGTAAAGTCTGTCACCTGTAGGCTTTCTTCCAGTACTGGAAGGCAGCAATTAGGTCACCCCAAAATCTTCTCTTCTTCAGGCTAAACAATCCCAAATCTCTTAACCTTCCCCCATAGGAAAGGTGCTCCATCCCTTTAATCATCTTTCTGCTTATCTTCCCACTGATGAACAGTGAACCTTGGGTATCAAACCAGCTGGGTCCTACCTGCATAAGGTTCCTTTTGTTCTGAGACTGCAGATATTCCCATGCTCCTATGTCTAGGAGAAATGAGGGTAGAAATGAACTTCTACTTTCTTCTCTTAACTTTTTAGGCTCAACCTGGCAGCCAAGTACTCCCACACTACCCTGTGCCCCTGGACTACCATTTTTGTTCACTTTCTTGGAACCTCTCTCATTCAGTCTTTCTTTTTCTTGCTTATAAGTCCTTCCAATTCACCACACCTTTTTTTTTGGAAAAAAATGTTCTGCTTTTCTTCCCGAACCTTCGTCTTCTTCACCTGCTCTTGCTGAGGACTACAAAGATGTCTTATTTTCCTATTAAAAGGAACATTGTGGGGGAAAAAAACCCAGACCAACTTATGTTGTTGCTTACCATTCTATAGTCTCATATTGCTGATAGTCACTAAACAAGAAAAATCAGACTTCAAGCAATGTAGAGCTTGTCATTTCTATATCTGCAGGTTTGAAATAAATGTAGTTAATAAGCCTACATGCTAGATAAGAGCAGATCATTTTATGTCCCTTTAATTCTGAATTGGGGCCAACTTAATCAGGCTATGTGCTGTTTACTTTCATTGACTTTTCTCCATCAGACACCTTGGCTGTTTACTTATGGTAGTGCTTACCCATCATTTATCATCATGTAGAACTGTAACCTTTTGGAAAGCAGTAGTCAGCATCACTTTGCCAGTTTTCAGAATGTGGACAGAATCAATAACAGATCAAGCTGTCTACATCAAAGTGTCCTGAAGAAAAGCCAAACTGGACTGTTTGGGAGAGGCCACTGCAAAATTTGTGGACTACCTGAACTTCACTTGAGATTCTCCTGAATTTCCCCATGGCTTTCTCCAAAAGGTAAAAATGTTTCTGAATACTGGGAAGGAGTCTTTGACACATGAAGACACCTTGTGTATCTCTAAGACAACAGATGGGGCAGACATGCTCACTTCCACTCATTCATTATTGGGTATCAAGATTTAAAAACAGGACACTTTATTCATTTTGGGTAGTTAAAAAAATGATACCTGAACCCCGTTTATTCAGAAGGAAACCAATGAGGCTCTCCTTGGGTATTCTGGAGCAATGCCTCAGCAGCAATTATTCCATTCTGAGGCTATTTTGCATCAAACACTTTTCAGTTATTAAGGCTCATTTTATCATATTTGTGGATGTGCAACTCATAATCTGCAAATTATCTGTATACCACCAACAGCATGTTTGGACTAAGGCATTAGGGTATCTCACTGAATAGTGAAATTGTTCCATGGACACACTTCATACAGAAGTACAGACTTAGCAATGAAAACTGCAAAAGTACTTGCAGGAAAATGAACCTAATTTCTTCCTTCTAGTCATACAGATGTCCAGAAATATTGAAGTCACTGTTATGATTTCAGTGAGTTTTGGTGCCTGTTTATCCTAAATTCTGTGATCAGGAGAGATTCTCTCTGGGATCAGATAAAACATACATGGGCAAAAACTGAAATACAGGAGGTTTCCTCTGAGCACCAGGAAACAATTTTCACTGTGAGGCTGAATGACCACTGGCACAGGTTGCCCAAGAAGGTGGTGGATTCCTTATCCCTGAGATTTTCAAAAGCCTTCTGGACATGGTTCTGGGCAACTAGCTCTAGGTGGCCCTGCTTGAAGAGCAGGGGTTGGACCAGGTGACCTCCATAGATACCTTCCAGCTCTGTGACTCTGTGATTCAGTTATCACCTACAGGAGCTGAGGCATCAGCATTTGGCCCTCAGTTGCTTTTATGCAGGGGAAAATCAACCCATCTCTTAAAACATCCTGCTAAAAGGCACTCATAATACATAGAAAGTGAAATAGAGTTGAAATAAACAATTTTGTCAACATTTAGAATGTAACAATTTGAACTCTTAATACAATTTCCTTGGCTCTCTGGAAATACCTGGTTTGACTGAAATGATTGTTCTTTGGAGATAACGGAATCTTTGATTTTAGTCACCATTTGAATGGTGACATCAGGATTTTTTTTTTAAATCTGGTAAAAGAAAAGCAATTGCATTTTTCTTTTTAGGAACAATCTGGTACTTCTATCTTCAAAGCTGTTATTTACATATCAACAGCTTTGTTCATTTCCTCTGTTCTTTGGCCAAGTGTGAGATTACAATGAAAGCCAGAGAAGGGGTGGCAACTCCATCAAGTCCGATCAAAAGAGGCAAAAAAGAGTAAACAGGACTATTAGGAATAAAAAAACAATAAGGGCAAAAATAGTAAAATTGCATGAGTTTTGTGTGTTATTTAATTTAATTTTAAATTTCTTTGCTAATTTTAAAATCTTGTCAGAAGTCCGAAAATAATTTTTCCCGTTTAACCAGGTTGGTAGTTTTCCATTTGGCAAATACAGCATTGCATTTATTTTCCTCTCCCATATGTCTAATGACAATACAATAAAGATACTTGTTGATAGTCTTTTGTGCAGGAACAACTTCTCCTGTATGCTTTTTTCATAAAAATTTTTTGTTGTCCCATGATGGCATCATGGCATCATAGCAGCATTTCTAGTAAACTCCTAATGAAGTAAAAGCTAAGAATATCATGATTTACTAGCTGCCAGTCATATATTGGAATAGAATTTGGCACTGCCTTTATATAGCTTTAAAGATGTTGAACCAGATTCAGACACAAAATAAGATAAAAGAAAAAAGAAAACACTAAAAAGGGGAAGACAGAAATTTTAAGAAGAGAATAGAGGCATGCCCATTATTTAAATGGCATGGCATCAGATACCAGTGCACAGTGCTGCTACTTCCATGAAAAAAAAAGTGCCCTTTTCCACACCTTATGATTAAACATCTTAAGACACTTAATGCATTTACAAGCAAACCTCTCTTGGTAATGAAACCAAGAAAAAGAATTCATAGCACTGATACAGAAAGCTATAGATGAGGAAGGAAAAAGGGAGGGAGGATGACCAATCAAGTGAAAGACTTAAAAACAGAACACTGATGAATGGTAAGATCATACTTGTTATCATACTCTTGTCTTACCCTTTGACTTTCCTCATATCCAGTCCTTGCAAGTTCTCACAAATCAGTGGCAACACAGTTTGTCTAGTGCAGGGGTAGGCTGAGTAATAAGGATACTACGTAGTACTTACTCCAGGTGGAATATCAGATGTGAAAAAGAACTGAGGAAATTTTTTGTCCTTGGGAAAAATAATATATTTTAAGGTTCTATGCACATCTCACTGACTAATGGCTGGGGTAGATGTGAGCTATTCTCTGCTTTTCTGGGCAAGCTTAGGAAGGGATATTGTAGTGATGTCTCTGGACACAGGAGACAGGAGGCTGTTATGATCTTGAGCTCTTTTTCCCTCCCCTCATGCTTTCTTGTTTCTTACTGTTTGGTAGGACTAGCTGTCACCCAGGTGACTCACTTGCTCTTCTGTGCTTCTCAAAGTGGTTTGCAAAACCAAAAAGGGTAGGCACTTCTACCCAAGAATTGCAAAAGCAAGTCTATTCTGTGAATTAGAGCAGAGTCTGAAAGAGAATATGAGCTGTGGGTACAAGGGTTTTTTTCAGCTATCAATAAAGTACAGGTGTCTCTGAGGCTGGGTGCATCTTTGAAATAATAGGCACAGCCACCATACAATGTGTCAGGATGAACAGAGAGTGCATTGCTCTTCTGAAAAGAGGAATTTGAGCTGAATGTAATTGCTCATGTGGACGTCAGCCAGTGCACCTGGGCTCAGTCACCATAGCAAACCCCAATTCCTAAGTACAAATTCATGGAAAATGTTCTGTGGCACTATATAAATTCTCAGAACTGTTTTTGTAGTTTATATATTCATCTTCTCTTTCAGAAATGACATTTGTTCTTATGTCTGGCACCTAATGATCAAAAAAGAAATTTCTCTGTAACTCTGTCAGGACTGTGCAGCTAATTGG
>WBNO01017356.1:277-58126 GCA_013400575.1 Peucedramus taeniatus
AAACAAAAACAAAAAAACCCAAAACAAAACAGAAAAACAACCAACAAAACCAAAACAACAAAACCCCCAGAAAATACCCTGAAAGAGTCAGGGATGTGACCTGACACCCTGCGTGTCAGGGTGTTAAGGCAGTCCAGATGAAATCCTCCTTGAGTAGTAGATGCAGTTCTGTGAAGTGGAAATAGTCCTGTAGGAAAGTCTAGTGGTGACGAGGTGAGTCCTGTCTTCCTCTGGAGAAAAATTCAGTGGCAGGAAAAAACAAGCAGGGTCTTTTAGTACTCCTACGTCCTTTCAGAGCGGTGTCCTCGGACCGAACTGTCCTGTTCACTGCTGTTCCCCAGGAGCAACCTGCCGCCCCCCTTTTGTTTCAGTCCAGCACCCATAAGTACCCAGCAATTAGTTACCTAGCAAAACCACCAGGAAAAAATTCCACGAATGCAAAAGAAACAGATCCAACCCCCAACAGGTCCCTAGAGTTTAGATTTAAATAGTGCAATTCACAACTGAATATGTTGTTTTGTGTGGGGAGATGGCCTCCTACTGCAGAAACTTACTCCTCTTCTGAGCTGTTTGGAGCCATGGAGAGTGAGGGCTCCCTGCACTGGTGTGGTGACGCTGCAGGAAATAAAGTTGACAGAAACAAGAACCACCCATTAATCCCTCACTCCACAGAGTTACAAGTTAGATAAGTATTTCCCCATCCTATGTAGTCTACAGGCTCTTGGGTACATCTTTCACACTAAAAGTGCAGTTTTTGCCTGACAAATCGTTCTTTATAATACAAAACAGAAAGAAAACAAAAAGAAACAGAAACCTGTTGGCAATATGCCACTTTCAAATTCATGGATTTGCTTTCTAAAGACCCCAAGCAAAATGAACAACTTCTTATGCAGCTGTTACTGGCTTCTTATGGAAGCCGTATTTGGTAAACCTTGATTCTCTGATCAAGTTCTGTTAGTTAGTTTTATGGTTTGCAAATTCTCATCAGGATGGCAGGCTTCTGTTCATTTAATATTGCAAATTATACCTATCAAAAGAATTTTTATCAACATGTGTAAACAGAACCTTGGCCTGGAGTTTGAAAAGAAGAAGGATGTGACTTCTGTGATGCGCTGTCCAGAATTACCTTTATGCAGAAGATGAAGCAGAGAAATTGGGAAAAGTACATCTTCACATTCAGCTGGAAATGTGGAAATGCAGAAAGCAAGTCACCAAGCTACCTAAGTGAGCTGGTATTTGGCTGTTTCAGCATAACTTTAAGTAAGATCTGAAACAGATATTGCTTTGACTGCTATTTTGTATGCAGCAATGGAAATTTGTTCTCTGAATCGTGACTATCTCAGGGGTTCTTGCTTGGAGGTGAACAATGCTCACCTCTAGGGAGTTCCACAGTGTAACTTTTTGTCCTTAGATTCTTAGGTCAGAATCCTTGGTGGTGCTAGGACTTATTAAAATTCAGCCACTAAGGGGATTGGTGTTACACACCAGTACTATCAAAGGATTAAATTTCCCAAATGAGCCACTTAAGTGGTGCACAACTTCTTCAAGCCACATGTTTTCTGTTATGGAAATTCCATGTTAGAACTATTTGTCAGAAGGCTAATTGGGTTTTTTCTTTTAGTTGATAGCATTCAGATCTCTTGCTATAAAATTGCAGCTTTCTTTAGTTTTCCAAGAAAGCCTTGCTTCTGCTAAGTATCTGGTTAATTTCTTGCCTAACTTCAGTGACATGTTTGGCTATTGCAGGGTCTTTAATGTATTATCTTTGTAGAAGGCTGTAATACTGTAGTCTGCAAATTTCCCACTTAAAGCAGCACTCTTTTTTTAAGACCATCTCCATTGGTAGAAAATGTCTTTCTCACTTTAAATTTTCTCATCTGTGAAAGGATTGTGATATTTCATTACTCTGACAAAATACTGAAACCTCTGGGCAGCAGGACTTGTATGGCTCTTAAATATCATGCTACACTTAATTCTGTGTCAGGACTCCTAAATAGAAATAGTATGATTGTCAGAGATGGGGAGCAAATACAGCTGAAATGAAATCTAGGACATCACTCTGCGTGCATTAAAGTGCTTACCTATATTGACTGCTGGAATCAGGATCTCATGAAGGAGTATGGATTATTACTATGTGCTGAAACTGTCAGTATTTAAACTTGAATGTAACCAAATATAGGGCTAGGGACCTAAGCTTTCACATCTGAATTTGGTGAGAGTTTGACATTTACAAAATTACGAGCTTTTTTTTTGTTGCAATTTTGGCAGACCCAAAGCATCTCAGAGGGAGCATCTAAAATTACTAAATACTCTTAAGCTTTTGGCCTTAGAATTTAGACTCTGCTACCCATTTTCTCTTTGCTGGGATGCAGCCACTTAAGGCACAAGTTTTAAAGATTCAGAGATATCTTATTCAATTCATGTCAAAATTCATGTTGGTATCTAAATCAATGTCCTCCAAATTTATGCTGAAATTTGTAAAGAGAGCATGCTCTTAACATATGTTTCAGGTTAGAGAATGAAAAAGCCTTTCTGCAGTTTGTCTCAGCTTTAAGTTGTATTGCAGGCCTTGACTATGCATGAGGACATACATGTAGACTGAGCTCTTGCTGTATGAGTAAAAGTTATATGCCTTTGATGCATCATTTATTGCATGAATCAACCTTTAGAGCTATTAAATTGCTTCTGGGAAATTTTTTAAAGACTGCTTGAGCCCTCTGAGATTTCATTCTCTCTGTTCTCCAGGTCTGCCTGTTATCATTTTAAAACAAACAAATAATTTCCCTACCCCCCTCACCTCCAATCAATCCTGAAGAAAAAACTGTCAGCTTTAGAAATGCGGTAAATGTGGAGAGAGTAAAAGACTTTTTTTTTTTTTTTTAATCACCTTATCTTTGGGAAGGAAGATCTGAATGGTGATCATCAGAAATATCTAGAAAGTACATATGTAAAGAGCGTAATTGAAAATAGAGCGTATATGTTTCTCCTCTTAAAATAATAAAACGAAAAAAATTCTGAGTGTCTGGGTAGGAATATAATGGAAGCAAAGGTGATTGTTTACAGGGTAGTAATAAAGCCAGGAAGGGTGTTTTCAGCTCTGCTTGCTCTGCTGCATGGCTTTTGAGCTGTCTTGGCAGAGTATATGTGAGAAATTGCCATCATTATTACGAATCTGGAAAAGGTAGATGCAATTCTCTCCCTGGGCTTATTGTGCCCAGGGAGCTGGGCAGTCCTTAGGTCTCTGGAAATCTGTAGTCAGGATGAGGTCTGATTTGGTGTTTGGCTTGTAGATCTGTCACTGAGCTGCTGTGTCTGATCCCTTTAAGTGGTTTCTCCAATGTGTTGTTCTGGTTTTGCCTTTCCTGTCCTGAAAAGGCTTGAGGCACTGATGCAGAATCAGCTCTCACCTCATATTGCCCAGGCATTCCCCTTAAGCTGGAAAAAGACTTCCATGCACAGATTAGGTAGTTGAATGTTTGCTGTGTAATGCTTCAAACGGGCCCTATAAGATTTGCGGGGAGCGAGCTGATTCACCATGTACCTGTTAGCATGTGTGTGCATATTGCAGGTACTTCCTGCAAGTATTCCTTGCTGTGAGGCCCCTGCTTACTCAACAGCTTTCTTACATGTTACTGTAAGAAACTTGTAAGAAGTTTCATCTTAGCCACAGATGAAAGACCTGGCTGCTGGGAACTGTGAGGTTCTGGCTAAGATGCAGGGACACAGGGTAGATAAGAAATAATAGTGTGGGGGGGGGCAAATAAATGCCAGCAGTATTCTACAAGTTTCTACAAGTACATATCTTTGTTGTCTTTACTCAGCTGCAGGAGTCACAGCCATCAGTGTCAATGAAACAGTCCTATAGAATAAAGGCCATGATCTTTTGTCAGCTGTGTAGAAGAGTGGTGCTCTCATTAGCTGTGTCTGAGGGAAAGGTCCTGTCTGGCTCTGAACACTTACAGAATAAGAGCTCTGTATCTTGGCACTGATGGGAAGGAAATCTGGCCTTCAGGCTGTACTCTGTAAAATGCAAGCTGGTTCTCCTTTTATTTTCTTTTAGTGGTGAAGATGGAATGCTATTTTGACCCAATCAGACAAAATGAGTGTGATTCCATTTGTATCTGTCAAACTCAACTGCAAAAGAATTTGTTTATCAAATTACTTGTTAATATGTATGTCTTCAGTGTGGTACAAGGCAGAGCAACTCTGCTTGTCTTTTGAAGAATTCATATAGGATTAGGCCTTCAGCAAGAGTAAAATTGGCCTTCAGTTTGGTGGAGAAATGCTAGACATGGCATTATATGGATTATATCTTTCTTGTTCTGTAGCTACTAATGTAACTGCTGTATGCTTCAGTTTGTGCCTCCCTTAGCTTGACTTACCAAAATTAAGCTGGTATAAAGAAATAAAAAATATGGAAAAAATGTAGCAGAGCAGAATAATTTTCTCTGTACACCAAAAGTATTTAATCTAAAAATCATAAAAACTCTTATTCTTGAGACTGAAAACAAGGGCATTAACTGAGTCATGGTGCACAATCTCTTGTTAAAAATCTCTCAAAAATGCTGAATATCAGTTTGCACTCTGAGATAAACATCCTTTTCAGCAGGCTTGTACAAACTGGCAAGTGAGATACAGTTTCAATGTGCTTGATGGTGCACACAACTACCTACATGGCTCATTCACCTCTTTGATGTCACAGGTTCTGAAGGAGGCAGGGGTTATCTGTTCTGTTAAATTTTTTTGTGGTATATGAGAAATAAATTCTGGTTTATATTTCTGCCCAATTAATATAAAATGCAGAGAGAGAAGTGCCTGGATGCTACAGAGATAAGTCAAGGTAAATTCTCCAATAGGTTCTGTGGGCTACCCACCTAGCTTGCTGTTTTTGGAAAGAAGCAGACCTGTTTCTGACAGTGTATTTTGTGTGTGATGATGTTGCAGCTAGGTAAAAGACAAACACTTTTGTTTTGCCAATTGCGTTCAGCTTTACAAAAATAACATAGTTAAAATTGGGGTTGGGTGAGATTAGGTAAACCATTTAAAATGAAGATAACCTTTTTTGATAGTCTAATTTTCTATGTGAAAGTAGCTGTGGGCAAATGCTGGGAGGTGCAGAGTAGCAGGCAATGAAGGACATGCTTGGGAAAAAGTGTATCTCTTTACCAAGGTCTCATCCCATGGAAATACAGGCTGTCCTCCCAAGGCCTGCAGCTCTCCCGCGTTTGCAGAGCCTGTGAGAGGAACATCCTGGGATTCCCCTCTGCGGTGCTGTGAAGCTGTCATTTTTAGCAATGTCACTGCTTCTTCCTGTTTATGGGAAATTCATAGTGGGAATAAGTTGTTTTGGATTACTGCTCAAAGAAAGTCAAAGTCCTGAGAGCCAGAACTGTGCCTGTTTTGCACATTCAGTAATCCACTCCTGTTGCTGTATCTCAGCTTTTCCACCTTCCTTTTGGTGCTTTCTCCAGCCGGAAGCTGTCCCATCAAACAGTGGAGGGCTTGCTAGGGGCAAATCCTCGATATTACACTACCCACCTTATTGAAGTTTTTGGTCTGTGGCTCACAACTGATGTGGACATTTTTACTTTGGTTCTGTAAAATAAATCTAGGTGGTTTCTCTCATCTGAGGAGGCTAAGCATCTCAGTTAGTGCCTGCAGGAGAGCTCACTTAGCCTCTTGTCTTTCCTTAG
Source organism: Peucedramus taeniatus (assembly GCA_013400575.1). Lineage (NCBI taxonomy): Eukaryota > Metazoa > Chordata > Aves > Passeriformes > Fringillidae > Peucedramus > Peucedramus taeniatus. The sequence goes on from WBNO01017356.1 coordinate 5,971, forward strand.
TGCTTTCCACACTCCTCTTGTCCTTACTTTCAGGAATTACATAGTCATCCTATCTTCATGTGTTGGTACTGGCCTTAGTTTCCTATGACTTTTACTGCTTTTGAGGTCCTGGTGAGCTATTTCACATCATCAGTGTTAAAAATTAGTTCTTGCTAGTCTGTTCCCTTATTGATGGGTGGTGGTGGTCTCTGCCTTCTTATCAGTCGCTGTTTGATAGGGTGAAGGATCACTAACCAAAATGCTTGTTATGGAGAGAAAAATTAAGGATTGCATCTGCCAATGAAGCATGCCATGCAACTAGTAAAGATTTTCTCCTTATTCCCTGAAATATCTACGTCTCTTTGCATTTTAAGCACAGGAACGGAATTGAGGGATAAAATATCCTCTTCATTATCATTAAGAACATTGCTTCATGGCCTCTTTTATAAATCAGTAATGGGGGTAATGGAGCAGAAGGTTTTCTCTGAGATTTCTTTCTGAGATCCTAATTAATCCAAGCAGAGATGTGTGTCTGTGATGTGAGTTAGGATTAGAAATTAGCTCTAAAAACAGCCTATGCAAAGTTGATGGACACTGGCCTATAAAACAATTCAGTAAATGAGTTCCCATTTGTAATGTGGCATTCCTTAAAATAATTGGCCAATGCAGTCTTCATCAGAGGAGGTAGTAAAGTCTGAATGAATAATTTTATCACTTTGTGATTTGGTGTGGAGAGGGTGACAATTATGTTCTTTCACTGAGCCAGACCCTAGTATGTTACTGTGGCCTTATAAAAAGATGCTCCTTTTACTTTTCGAGCTGCACCTTGAGTACAGAGGCCTGTGATCTGCTTGGGTGGTTCAGCCAATCTCTGAGGGAGGGAAGGTATCCAGGAAAAAAGTGTAAGAGTGTGTATGTGGGCATCAGAGAAGAGAGAGAGGTTGGAGGAATGACAGGCTGCCATGTCAGAAAGTGAACTTCTTCCCTACGCACGCCTGCAGGAGTGGGTGTTGAGGGGAGGCTGACTGCCTGACTTGCTTCTGGAAATCTTCCATGTTTTCAGCAGAGTGAAAAGAACATTATTTTTATTCCTATTAAAAAGTGCTTCTGCACTTGCAGTGTCTGTAAGTGAGTATTACAGTGCTGCTCAGTGGAAGGTTAGCTGAAAGTCACAGGATGTGTTTAGTCTGATACCTTGGGAGGCCTCAATCTGCATTGCATCTGTAATGGTCTCAAAACTGAGTACAAAAGATTAGGAGGTTCCCGTGGTCAGTAATGGGACACAGGAGGCCTTGACATGGGGCAGGGATGCTCTTTCGTGAGCTCTGGGAGGGGAAAGTGAAGGCATGAGGATTATGAGCAAGGAAGGGCAAGAAAAAGCATGTAAGAGGACACAGTATTGTCCAGGGGGAAGAAAGGTGACCAATGCTCATTTCCAAAGGCTCCAAGTATAGATTGGCTTCTTGGGAACAAGGCATTACATTGCTTCAAAAAGAAGTGTCTGTATGGATGGGCTGGGGTATGTGACACCAGGACTGAAGGACAGTGGTGATGACAAATGAAAGGTGATGGCTCCTGTGTTTCTCACGAAACTTCCTCAACAAGAGGAAATTTTTGTAAGGAATGAATATTGCCAAACTATTGATTTTTTTTTTTGGTGTTTTTGTTGTTGTTGTTCTTCTTGTTCTTCTGTTTTTTTTTTTTTTTCACTTGCTGCTTCATTCAATGGGGTGACTATGTTGCCCAACATTTCCTGTTGCTGTCTGGGTAAGATGTCTCATTTCAGCTGAAAGAATATGGGAAGATGAGAATGATAAGGTGTTGAGTGGCCAGCTGCCCTTGTACGTAATAGGGGCACAGAAGATGGGGGCTTGCCGGAGAGGTGCCTTGGATGGGCACTGTTGCTGTGGCACACTCACTCTGCCCGTCCTGGATGTTGCCCTGCTAGTCAGAGAAGTCAGCTGCCTCCCTTTGCTCCTCATGTTAGCATAGCAAGTTTGATAAGTGTGGTATGGTCTGAGCAACAGATCTGGTGTATTGCATTGTCCTGCCCAAGCTGCAGGAATCAATGGCAGGACTGCTCAGTAGGTGCTTTCAGACAGCCCCAACCACCTGGTCTGCATACCTTACTGTACTTCCCCTCATTTCTTCACCCTTCTCCCTCCATTTCCATAGCTCCCTCTTAACTAGCAACTGATCAGGGAAAGGCAGGACTAAGCAGTTTGCTTTGATGCCTTCCTGAGCCCACAGTGCCATGGAGTGTCTGGAGTGTCTGGAGGTGGTTATTCTGGTCGTGGTCTTGTTATTTTTATAGTTAGATTAGGTAGCCTTCTGTGCTACCTTTAGGCATTTTGAGTACCCCTTTCATCAGTGTTACTTTGGCATCAGCCAAAGCAGGGTGTGCAAAGTGTGCCACAGAAAAATGAGCATTTGTCGACAAGCCTTTTCCTTGCCAGCAACACTGAAGCAGAAGAGTATTCCCGGCAACTCTGTGTGCTGCAAATAGTCTTTGTTACCAGCAATTAAGAATTGGATGTGATTTTAAAGAATTATATTGGCATCTGTTAAACTTAACCCTTTCAAATCAAGTCATTATTTGACACAAAACATACTTTGTCCTCTGCAGCTAGTAAAACGCAGAGGTTGAGAATGCAAGTCTGTATCAAAGTAGAAGAAAATTATTGAGAGACATGACTATGCCTCTGGTAGCACTGTGTCACCTGAGGGGACAGGGAGAAATCACAAATCTTATGCAGGGAGTTTGTTGGCTTCCCATGGGAAATGCCTAATCTGGCAGGTCAGATCCACTCTCATTCTTCACTTTTCTTAACATTCTCACCTCTTAGGTCTTTTGAGAGTCAGAAACCCAGTTCTCCAAGGATATAGAATGGTTGCCTCTAAAGTATGGGGTGGTGCTCCCCACTCTATCCTCAGTCTTCTCTCTTTCTAGCTCATTAGGGTACCCTTGCCAATTAGGTCTCCCAAGAACTAGTTAGACAGGGATAGGTCTGCTGTGAATGTTGTATCAGTTGCATGTATTCTTTATATTGATTGTGAGTAAATGATTATGTTCTTTGGGTAGTTAACAAAATTGTCTAATTCTTCGTGTAATCCTCACCAAAAAAAAAAAAAAAATCCCAAACAAATGCATAAGAGAGTAGTCAAGGGCACAATTCCTCAGTGGAATAAAAATAATGCAATTTTTTTTTAGCCCAAGTTATTTTAGAGGGCTGACAAATCCAATGAGTATTTAGTAGCAGTTTTGGAAACATAATCCAGCGCTCTTTTCTGCTTATTTTGATTCCTTTCAGCCATTTTTCTCTTAGTTTTCTTTTGGTATTTTTTTCCCTCCAATTTTATCAATTGCATGCTCAAAATTCAGGGATGAGTTAAAGTGCAGGAAAGATTAGTTCCAGCTTTATTGAGAAATAACTCTTACTCAGTGAGTGTCCAAAATGTCCAAAAGGAAGAAAAACGAGGGTACTCTTTGGGGACCTATACCTGTTGCTAGCATGGCTAATTACTGTTAAGTAATTACTAACACTTCAGTTGTGGCCATAACTGAATTTTATGAGCACAAAAGAGCATAAGGCTAAAAGAAGCAGCAAAGTTTATTAAAACAGAGTAGAGTGGGAGAGTTGTATACCTCCTCTGGACATGTTCAGGGTGTGGGGAAGAGCTGGTGTCCCTGACATCCTTCCATCAGAGAAATGTGTCACCTAGACAAAGGGCATGAAGGACAACTTTTGATGCCTACCAAAATGTATCTATTCCTCTTTAAGGTTTGGAAGTGAACTGTTATCCTGGCTTGCCTCTGCCAGTGCTGTGGCAAGTGCTGTGAAGGAAGAGGTGTGGAAATGTTCCTTGTGAGTTTTGTGCCTGTACCCCAGTAGCTACTTTGGAAGGATGTTGAGAGGAGGCACAGGTTAGATGAGATTTGTATTCTTACAGCAGAGGGTAAGCATCCTGCTCCACCTGCCTTTCCATATTCCCCCCAAACTCCTGCAGCATACTTCTGGTTTGCGTATTGTTCAACACTTTATCTGTCTTCTTCCTTTATTGTTTTTCTAACATAATTCGTCTTGTTCCACAGAGCTAGGCAAGCTTAGCAGTAAAATAAAGCAGTGGTTTACTAGTCAAAGCCCAATACAAAAGTATTGGTGCTTAGAAGGCTGATGGCTATAGGAACAAACTATGTGGTTATAGTCTTTGTTTAAAGTGAGGTTCCTCCTTAGCTGTCTCAGTACATCTCACTCAAAGGCTGTGTTGCACATACTTACTTGAGGGAGATGACCCGATCTCTTTCAACATCAGATAAATTCTTCAAAATTTGGGGGAATTCAATTTCTTATATAATGTTGCTGGTCTTGTTTTTAATAACAGGCCAGTAGCAAAGCACTTTGCCAAGATCTACTTCTCCTCTCCAATAGTCAGTCTTTTGGTCATCCTCTCCCCAACACGAGGGAAGGTTTTAGGAGAGAGCATTGGTAGCTCCACGTTGGACTCCTGCATGCACTTGTGCACACGTGTTGACTCCTTTATGTTTCTGGGGGCAAATGGCATAATTTCCATCTGCTCTTTGTGGGGTGAGAGGACAGGGAAGCCAGAAAAGGTTCCCTGAGAGACATGACTGTAGCAATAGTAGTGATTGCACATTGATAGTGAGTAGCTCCTCTGAGGAAGGAGCAGTTTTTTTCTGCCTCACATCTGGATTACCCAACAGTCATGCCAAACTTAGCTTCCCAACCCTGTGCTAGTGAGGAGTTACCTTGCATTCCTTTCCCTCCCATCTGGAAGGGCTGAGCCCTGGAAGAGTGAAATAAAGGCTGATTGTTTCTCTAAGGTGGTCATCGTGAGCACAGTTGGGACCCATCTACTCATTGTACCGTGTCAGAGCTGATGCTGGCTTCTGCTGCCAGCCCTGGTACCATTGCCATAATTCTCCAGGCTGCCATCCAGAAAACATGTGTGGGGATGTCTGCAAAACGAGTGGAAAAGGAAGGTTTGCTGGGTGTGGTGAGGGAAGAGGAGGCAAAAAGCTTCTGTTTTAGAAAGGGATGAGTAGTTTAGATGCATGTGTTGCCAACAGGTGAGAAAGGTCAATAGTTTGGCCTCCCATGACCATCTGTAGTGACATGATAGAATCTGGCTAGAAATATGCAGGAGAGCATGATTGAAACTTGGGGTTGCTTAAAATGAGCTAAAATTCTAAGTACCATATCAGTAGCTGCTTGGCATAGGAAAGCAGACTGAACCTGACTTTTGTAAATAAATTTTTTACTTATCTGTGTCTCTTTAACAGAAACTGGAGTATCTAAGGGGGAAATCTAAAGCCTTCTGAGAACCTGCAGTTCAAAAAATTACCAGGACTAAAAGATACAAGTAAACATCTAAGGCTTTTTGAACAAACAGTGTGGAGTTACAAAAATAATACATTATGGGCTTCACCTCAATCCTAGTGAAGTCCAGAGGGGTCTCAGCATGCTTCTTCAGATGGAGGATGATATTCTAAGTGAGTAAGAAATAGACTTGTTGGTTTCTTTAAAGGACCAGACAGCTTTATGAATAACTTGTATTTTAGCCAGTTATAACTACCTGTTTGTTATGAGGGGAAGTTTTTGTTGTTGTAGTGCCTGTTATTGACTGCTTGCTGAGTCACTTAGAGCATAATTAGAGAGATGAAAGGCCAGTGTAGGGTCCTGAAGAACCAGTTCCTGGCCAGTTGCCTCTATCTTTCAAGACCTTTTTAGTGTACCTTTTGATAAAAACTTTGAAAGCAAATACAGAGCTACTAGGCAAGGAACCTATCCTGAACTGATGAGATAAGATTTGGAAGTCCAGGTATCTGCTATTCCAAACAAGGGGCATGCTCTGAAGCCACAGTTTAAACAAATGATGACTGGCAGCAATTCAGAGCAGGCAAAAGTTAAGAGAGAACTCATAATTAGGAGAAGCTGCTACTTGAACCAAGAGCATTGTAAGGGTTTGAAGAATTTCTATGAGTGAGTAGAAAGTAAATTGGGAACTGGTTCTCTGAGCATGAAGAACACTGGGAGTACAGAGGGAAGTAGGAGATTCCATATTAGCTGAAAACCCTACCAATGTCAAGGGATTTCCATGAATTCTCATACGTTTCCTTTTCTCTAACACTTAGAGTTGCTTGTGAGTAACCTGATGGGGGTTTTAGGGACACCACAATAGCCATTGGAGTTGCTAGGATACTCAGTTTTATTAAAGAGGGGATTAAAATTCAACTAGAAGGTGTAAACCTACATGGCATAGAATTGAGGGCGAGCAGGAATATCATGTGAAAGGTTGCCATCTCTTCAGTGGCAGCAGTCAGAAAAGATGTCATAAAAGTGGTCACAGGAGGAGGCAGGATCAGTGTATAAGAGATTTTAAAGCAAGGTTACAGGAGACCGGCCTGAGGCTTTCTGAACTGTGAAGGAGATCATATCTAAAAATATTCTTAAAATCCCAAAACCTGTGAAGGGAATAGTGAAACATTTTCATTTCTTTCCTGGTTTTCTTCTTGAATGAAGCCCCTTTGCACTCCTTAATGTAAAGTTAGTATAGTAAATGTAGAGCTGATCAAAGGATGTACTTCCTTTTCCAACACCTTGTCAGCTGCTGAAGCTTGCCGTTGCAAGAGGTGGAGACACATGAAATAGATGCTGTGGACTTACAGCAAATGGCTTCCTTCCTTGGTTCAGTTTTTCATTTGTATCAGCATTCACATACACTGGCAATTTTGCAGCACAGTGCAGCATTTGTATCATATACCTGAAGCAATAAGTGATGGTATTGCTCCCAAGCAGGTGTTGGGAAGGAGCTCATGCACAGCCTTGCACAATTAGCTGGCTACTTACCTCTTCCCTTTTGTCACTCCAGGTCACACGCATCATTTCTCTCGCATTTTTAGAGATAGCTACAGTGGTGCTGGCACGGCAGCCCCAGTGGACCACTCATCTAATCTGCTGTGGCAGTTCACCTTCTATGTAGGCCACTGCAGAACAAATTAAACTTCTGGTGTTTTCATTTTCTTCTGCAAATGGCTTCCTTCTTTGGTTCAGTTTTTCATTTGTATCAGCATTCACTTTTTTAACTACGTGGCTCTGTCCCTCACCTTTGGCCTTGCAGAGAATCCAGTAACTGTTTTCCTGCAAGTGGTAAGTGTATTTTCAAGGCCTAGGCTTTAAATGGTTGTTCTGGCAGAAAAAAAAATATTAAAAAAATTCCTCTTATGCCCTTGACATGAAAATAACAATGTGAACAATGGCTGGCCAGAGCCAGCCTGACACTGGAGCGCACCGCGTGGAAAGAGGCTGAAGAGGGAAAAAAAGCCTCTACATGCTGTGGAGGGAAGATGTTCAGCAGACTATTTGCATCAGGGTTTGAGAACCCACACGATAAAAATGAATGTGCAGAGTGCAGGCCAGCTGCCCGAGATAAGATCACATTGTTGGAAGGGGGAGAAACGTACTGTCTCCACACTAGCTGGACAGGCAGCAAAAGTGCTCTGCAAAACAAGTGGTGAGATCAGATGTGCAGCCACTCTTCCTTGGTTGCTGATGTATTGAGTGATTTTGATTGATTTTTGGATGCCACAGTATGCCACAGCCAACCTGGGAGAATTAAGCAGATGGTATAGCATGCTGGGGAATTGTGTGGAGTGTGGATATGGAGGGCAGCTAAAATCAATCATTTTTAACAAGAATTTAACAAATCATTTTTAACAACTGCAACTTTGTGCAGTTCCCCAGCAGTGGTAGGGCCGCAACTGATGCGATGGCTTTATTGCAGCTGTTTGTGGGTGTGTTTGGCCTCAAACAGGGAGGAAAGAAGGCTCTGCTGTGGCTCAAACAGAGCTCTCATTTGTTCTCTGCACAGCTCTGGGATTCTGTTCCTCACATCTGTGGCAAATCATCTTATTTACCACCTCCAGTGACCAATTCAGATGTCGATAGAAATGTCAGTTTTAGAAACTCACACATGCTATTAGGGGTAATGAACTAGCTGGATTTTTTAATCGTATATTTAACGTACACTGTGGTAAGACTACAGAGTCGGGTTTGAACTCTCTCACCTAATTTTGAACTCCAGGGTTTTTTAATGAAAATTACTAAAAATAATTTTAATCCCCCCTAAATTACCTTTAAAATTCTCATGTGCCTTCCTCAAGTATTACAGAACATTGTGGAGCTGCACTCTGTTTTCATTTAGTCTGAGCTCTGTTCATCATCTTGTGTTGCTGGCTAGTATTGGTGGTTTAACTTTATGCTCTGTGGATGATTTCCTGGACCTACTACACTACTTTTATACTCAGTGATAAAAAAGTGATTGCCTGTGTGATTGCCAGGCAGACATGGAGGGTTTCAGCATGCCAGCCGTTTTTCTCCACCCTTGTGTGGGCAGTTGGTAGCATGTAACAGTGTTTTCAGCTCCAGTGTTCTCATCTGCTTTGTCCTCTAGGGCTCCTTCTCTCCTGCTATGGATGTCCAGCCTCTTAAAACCATTAGGAAGAGATTTTAGGATGAATTTCTTGAATATCACAACACCAGCTTTATGATGCTTTGATGTCTTCTGATGTAAAGCATGGACAACATCTTCTTTTTACTGCGTTCTCCATGCATGCCCCTGGGCACAAAAAATACCTGATGGGGGAAAACCCTGTCTTAAACAGGGGCAACTGGAGAAACTTCACTGCAGAGCATGGTGCTGTGTAGTTGATGCCTGCCAGAAAAAGGTTGCTAAGCAAGCTTGCAAACAAGGGATTCTTCTGCACCTTTTGTGACCATTATGATGGTGTGCCAAAAGACAACATCTTTGTCTATGCCCTGTGGTCATCGTGGACCTGGGCTCCCCATATGAATGTGCGTATCTAGAGATAAATTCCACACTGTCCAACGTGGCTCCGTCAGGTGAGCTGGCTCTGTCTTTCTCTACCAGTGTGTGTAAATATTGCCAGTGTTCTCTTCCACGCTGCCACTCTGTCAAATAAAAAGGTCCCATTTTAACAGCTTTTTTTCTCTGGCCATCCAAGACATTGACATGACTGGCACTGCAGTTTAGAACCACAGGCACTGATGGTGATTGCATGGAGCTGTAGAGGTTTGTGTATGCATTGGGTGAGGATAGTCACAGGAACTGTATGTGTGGATTCAACATCTTTAGCAGAACTGTTTAAAAATTACTTTCCCGTGCCCAGAATTAAATGCAGTATGCATTTAGCTGTGTGGAGATGCTAGTCCTGTGCTCATGGTTAATTTGATTATAATTTTTTTTACATTTTTGTGCACTGTTGAGCTATTATTGACGCATAAATACAAATCAGTATCTGTGAGATATTGAGTAAGCTGCAAGTAGACTGACTAGAAGAAATACCATGAAGCTTCAGATTGTTCCTCGATCAATGTAAAAATGTGAACAACTGGTTTAGCCTTTCAGTGTCTTTATGATTTCTCCTCTTTAAAACAGTCTGCAGAAGTTGCTTCTGGAAGGAGCTTTTGTTTTTTTTTGATAAAGGCATTGTAGAAGGAAAGAGCATCTCTTCAGATTGCTGTGCCTCAGCTCTGCCAACTCAGCCTTTGCTCATCAGCCTGTTGCTCTTCATTAGTTGTATAGATGTTAGGGACCAAAAGGGCTCTAGTCAGTGGGTAATGGGTGGAGACTGTGGCCTGCAGATTAATTAGGATGTTTGCTCCCTCAGTTTACGGACTCTTGAACTTAAGTAGCTACATCCCGTAGAAGAACATTACTGTAACTCTGTTTCCTGGTATTTTAGCAAATATAACCTTCCTCACTCAGCTGTATCTCTAGAAAATTTACTAGTTTTGTTTTTGAATTCTAGCTCTTATTTGTTTCCTTTTCTAAGTGGGCTTCCATATACCAAAGTGTATCTGTATATAGACTTTTTTGAACCATGCTCCACAGTAGTGGGGAAAAAAGTCTCCACGATTCTCTAGGATTATCTTAAAAATAGTAGAAATATGCAACACAAACTACAAGATACTGCAAGTTCTCAGTAAAGTCTGTTCAACTCTTTTTCTCCCTCCTAAAGAGAGACTTTTCCATAATTCTTTTCTATATATACATGGATTTATTTATCATTATTGTTTTTATTAAATAATTGTGTTTTAAGAATTGCTCAATCTGCTAGGCTTAAACAAAGAATTAATGTCTGAATTGTCATTACAATGTAATTTTTAGGCTGAAAATCCTTTTGGCATGGCATGCTTGTAGCCTAAATTGTTTCTGCTATATAAGGAAATGGATTTTATTTAACTTTCCCAACCAAGTCTATGTGCACAAGAGAGAAGCATCCAAATTCAGACTAAGAATAGAAATTTTCTAACTGCATTAGTGAGTTTCTGCTGTGGCTCTGTAACTAGTAGTCAGCAGTTTATATGATTACTCATCTCTGATTTCATGAATGCTTGAGGTTACAGGTGTGTTTTCTTAGTAATTCCAATGTATTGAGTAGTTTTGTTGCAGCAAAGTCCCTGTTGGCAGGTATTTGGGTGTGGGCTTTGCTGTGTCTTCCCTGTAGTTGTTCCTCCCACTGTGTTGGCTCTGAGCTTGAGTGGTGAAGTCAAAGGTAGGGTTCTTGTGTCAGAATCCCAGGACCCCTGAAATCCCAATCCTTGCCTTACCATCCCATGTGTCCTGAGGTGGACAGCAGGTCTAGTTGCTGAAGATGAAGCTGCCACAGAGTCCAAACACACAGAGTCCAAATTCCTGATCCTTCATGTGTGAGCTGTGCTGGGGTTGGTGCACACATACAAAAATCAGCTCTTGAGCTTCCTAGCACAAGCAGCTATGCCAAATGGTGGGATTCAGCCTCCTGAGATCAGTTCTTCTGGTGCCAAGGGGATACCTGGTGGCTCCTGCATCATCTCTGAGTAAAGGGGATGCAAGAGGCAATGAAGTGGGAACAGGCAGGCTGAGTCTGGCTCTCTGGCTTCAGCAGCTGCCTGCCTGTGATGCCAGTTGATTTTCTGGGCTAAGAGTGACCCTTAGCCAGCTTCCCTCAGGGCTGTATCCACAGAAGGGGTGATAATGCTACCAGGTATTTATAGATGCCATATTTTGCTTATTAGTGTTTCACTGATGCTTGAAAGCAGAGATCTGCTTCAGGGAAAGGAAACAAATCGTGTCCCATATTGACTCAAACATTACATCCTCCTGGTCCACAAAAATGAGTCTGTAACTCCTCTTTCCCTGAACACCCTCCCTTCCCTGCTGATTGGAAAGCACTGAGACAGTGTAAACCACTTTGGTGGCCCAAGGCATGGTACAGAGGTGTGGTGCTGTGCCCAGCTGCCTGCGAGCCCAGTCTTGCCGGCAGGAGCCCACCAAACCTCTTCTCACTTGGTAATGAAGCACAAGAATTTGTTTCACACATCTGCTGAGATGCATTTCTTGTCCTTGCAATGCTTCACATTGATTCCTCTCTCTAAGATCTGATTTTGCTTTTCACTGTAAATTATCACTGAGTCCCTTGCTATTGGGGGATTTAAATGGTTTCAACCCAGCAACAGGAGACTTGGACCTGCAAATCTGTGGCTGAGGTGAATGTGATGTGATGGTTGGGTCCACATACAGTTCTTTACAGCAGATATTGCCATTATGCATAAAAGATACTTAACAGCCAAAAAGAGCTAAAAATGCTACAAATTTTACCTCCTCCTCTCCCCCAATAATGTCCAGCTTTGCCTGTCCTGTAGTCCACTGGACAGGGAAATTTGGTAAGGAAGTATCAGGATATGAGCAAGTAGGATCAAAGTGGGCACCCCACACTGCTGTTGGCTTTGTGCACTGTGGTCTGATTTTCCCCAAGAGCACAGCTGCCCTTCCCTGAAGCTGTACTGAGGCCATTTGGGGTGAGTATCAATAGCAATGGCATGATGTGGCATTCTGTGTTGTGCCCCCCTTGATGGGAGCAACAAATCCTCCCTGGCCTCCATAGAATGTTAGAGTTAGAAGGGACCTTTAAAGGTCATCTAGTCCTGCCCCACCTGCAGTGAGGCTAGGTCAGGGTGCTCACAGCCCCATCCAGCTTGAGTGTTTCTATGGATTCCTGACCCTGTACTTGTCTCCTGGCCATTACACACTGTCAGTGAGACTGCCATGGCTTTGGACAGGGAGCAGGAAGCATCTAATCCAGCCCTGAAAACCCCAAGCTACATCACTGACATGGGATAGCCCAGAAACCCTCCTCACCATCTCTTTTTTCATGCTGTAAAATGCACAGGTTTTGAGCTGCCGTGGGAGACTATAAGTGCATCAGCTGTAAATAAACTTCAAAAAAGTCTTTTCTTCTTTTCTTTTTGTTGAATTTGGCTCATTGTGGTGACATGCATTGAGACCTAAATGATTCTGTAATTCTGTGAGACTATTAGTAGCATGTCCTACCACGTCTTCCTCCTACATGCAGAAAGCACAAAGACTCCCTGTCAGATGGCCTCGCACGTGATGGACTTGCTGCACCTCAAATTAAAACGTGGTACCTACAAATAGAAGAGTTTAAATGGAGCCACAGGTGAAGCAAGGCATTGTGGACCTAGTATGTGTCATAGGGCTGGAAATGAGTTCCTGTCATGTCACTGTGGAGCAACTCATCTTATGACAGTAGTGTTATTGAATCCCAAGGACAAGGAGGGTGCCCCATGGGTTTTACCCATGGTTTAATCCATGGGTAAAAGTTTGTTGCATCAGTGGTTTTTGGCACCGTATATATATAATATATAGTATATATAAGATATATTTATCAAGGATGACCATTACAACAACAGCAAATATTAACACTTGGGCCCCTCTGCTAAAAAGTTAATTTGCCTGGAAATTAATTTAATTTGTATTTATTCAATTCCTTAAATTTGTTACCAGAGACAGTAGAAGCTTGTTCATATAGGAAAATTTTGCTAGTCACACTTGCATAATTATAGCAGGATGGTTAGAAACATCATTCCTTGTATAACTGCTTTTATTCCAGTGTAATGATACTTAATAATAATGATAGAGCTTATATGTCTTAGGATGACTACAGTAAATTAAGAAGTTTCATTTTAGTCCAGGAGTCATAGTGAAGTATCTCTAACTAACTCAACTCTCTGTTTTATGCTCAATAACTTTTCTGGGTGGCACAGATAGAGATGCCCAGTAATACATTCTCCTTGATAAAATTATTCTACTGAAAAGGGCAGCATGTAGCCATGGGTCTAAAATTTGCGAGTTTACCCACTAAGCCACAGATTCTTCTCTTGCCTTTGAAAGGATCACAATTTAATCTGCCTATTTATGCTCATTTGGTGTTTCCCAACAGCTAGGAAAACCTCTTCAAGTCTCCCAGGGTGCTGCCAGGTTTGAGTCGTTAAACTTCAGATCTGTGACTAGGAGGCACTATTAGCTTTATTGCTTGATTGTATTATTCTGTTGTTTATATGACTTTAACAAACACAATGCTATATAATCTTTATCCTAAAGAAATCCCATCTCACAGAGAAAGAACCATATGCTGTAATTACAATTAGGGTTGCTATTAAACACCAGGCTGTTGTTAATTTTCTGCTGGTGCTCAGGATCTCAGAGGCATCCCCTTATTTTGCTGCCTGTGACTGGGAGCAGTAATGAAGAGTGACTGGGACAGGAAAAACAGTTTCCCTGGGTAGGCTCCTACACCATCCCCTTTAAAAGGACACATTGATCCACAGGAAGCAGCCCTTGCAATAATGAAGACTGCTTCCCTGTCTTCAAATCTGTGGATTTGTGTCTATGGGAAAGGTTGGGCACCGTCTGCATCTTGGTGGGTTCTCAGATGTCTAGTAAGGGTTATACTTGGAGGGTATGTTTGCTGTCAGGGAAGGCACCAAGAGTGTGATAGTCCAGCTTTCCTCCTGCTTCATTGTGTGGAGGCCTCTTGGATCATAACTGGAAAGGAGTGTTAATAAAGTCAAGTTTTCTCCACCCCTGTGGAGAAAAGCACCTTCCATTTCAGCAAAAATGTAATTTGAACCATCTGAAGTAATCTAAGACCACTTAAAATCCTCTTTGGTTGATACTGGTGTAACTTTATGGTCTTCTGTGGAGTACCTTATCATTTACATCAGTATAAAGGAAAGATAAATCGATTCTCGTGTGCATTGCTGACTGGGAGAAGAAAAAATTAAACACAGTGTTGCCTCTTCCTTTTTGTCCCCATTTCCCTGTGGTTTCCTGTTGAGAGATTCAGATTAGCTCCTTTTCTTTGTCTCTCTTCTCTCATCCATTTTACATTCTTTACAGTCTCTTTTTAATAGTCCAAGTACCCATGTGAAGGGCTTATTAGAAACACCTGAGTTTGATAGCGGTATCATTTGAACTTATCTGAGCTTCTATTTAATCTCTGCTTGTGGTATGTCATGATGAAGAATAATGTGGGAGAAGATGATGCGTCCCTTATTCAATAGCATCTATCTCTTCCTTCATTATTCTTTCTACTGTAGAGTGAAACAAGGATAAGAAAGTTTAGATCTTGTCGCTTTTGATTGCTTAATTCATTTTATAGCTGTATATTTGTAACATAGCTTTGACAAGTATAGCTTTGGTAGAAACTCTGACCCAGTTCTTGTCTTCATGGGCAGAATATTGAATTTTCTTACAAATGTGCTTCTTTTGTAACAAGGTTTTTTTGTTCTTGCAATTCATTTTATTGTCTGTTTTTTGGGAGGAAGGTGATGTTAACAGGATCACAGTGAGCAGGTACAATGGAGAATTATGAATACAGTGCAACATGTTTCATCATAAAGCAGTAGACAGGTTTAAGAGATGTTATGTCTTAAGACCCATATTTGTTCCTCAAGTGCCTGTAATCACATCCTAGGGGAAAATGGTTTCAGTACAAGTGTTAAAATCATGAGTTCCGTTTCTAAGCACATTAGGAATTATGGAGCTGTATTTGGTTCTTTAATGCAGGACCTACATTTCCAACATCAAAGGTTTGCCCTGACACTAACATCATTAGCATAATGGCTATGAAACATTTTCAATTGATTGTCATTTTCAAATTGCTGAGCATCTTTTCTGCAGTTACCAAATAATATAATTTTTTTTCTTGGACTCAAACAGTTGAGCAAAATTTCAAGGCGCAGCAGACTGTACTAATGAGGGTAAGCAAATGATGGTGTGAGTTGTGTATCTGTGCCTCTGCCCTGCATGTGTATGTCAACAAAGAATATGCAGCATCCTGTATTGTTGCACTTAAGGGGGGGGGGGGGGGATGGGACAGAACCCACAAAATAGGTGTTATTTACATGGAAAACAAAATGCTGCATGAGGGGGTGGGGTAGGTGAGCCCTGTGCTTAGTCATGCCATGCTCCCTTTGCTCATCTACCTCTCTGGGGCTTGCTTCAGCTTCTTTGGTTTTTTTCTCTCTCAGTTTTTTCAGTTGTACATCCTATTCTTATAGGAACAGTCACTAAAATAGTTTTTTTTTCCCCTTCAGATGTATAGCACATGCTTGTGTTCAGGGGTAATTTGTGCCCATGTTTAAGGAGAAGGTTGCCTTTGTTTCTGATGCTTTATTCTGGCAATAAGGCTAATTATGTTGGATTTTTATGCTTTTTTTACATGCCAGGTTGCTGTTAGACTCATCACATTTCAAAGAGACTGAATACAGTCCATTACAGCATTAAGTAATTACTCATCTGTTGTAACAAGTAAACTCATCATAGTGATGCTTAAGGAGTTTGTGTTGATAATGTAGGAGATACGAACATTTGAGAAATACCACTTAACACAGCTCTTCTCACTGGTTTTAATTCAAAGCATAGTTTCTGTCCTCATTTGTAGCCTCTGTTGACCTCTGTTTATTTTTTCCACTGGTGTATGCTGGATGTCCCTCTATAATAGCATGCCTATATGATGGTTATTTCCACTGTTTGCCAGTGTCCTGTCTACATATTACCTCTGTTTTTCTGCCCTCTCTGGTTTGTAGTACTGAGGGGTCTTCTGGGCTGTTATGTATGATGAAGCTATCTCTGCAGAATTCATTTCATGCTTTCCCTGTATAAACATTATGCATTTGCTGTTGGAAGCATTTGAAACAGCTGGATCTCTACTGTGTATTTCATCGCTTTTATTAGACGCAGTCTCTATTGAGAGAAAAGAAGGATCAAGAAAACTAAATTTGAACTGTTTGGGGTTCAGAAAGCAGAACAGTGTCCCGAAAATTGCAGCACACTTCCTCTCCCCACTCCTATTCCCCAAACAGACCCCACCGCTGCTGTGCAGAAAAACATTAAATGGCTCTTCAGCCCTGTGCAGTGAATGCCTGCCTCTTTCATCCGAAACATGGGCTTTTCTATTTGGTGTCTGTCTTGAACCATACACTAACCAGATGTGGACTATCACTGTTTCAGCAGGCTGTAAAACAAAAGAAAAGAAAAAGAATTCAGTGGAAGTGGAAAAGTTTTGCTGGTGATTAAACTCAGTGTCAACGCTTAACAATATCATATTATAGCTCTGGATAGAACTTTTACTCTCCATTCAGTTTGGATAAGGTTAAAAAACAAAGTACTTGTGGAGATGGTTTTGCCTCCCTATTACCACTGTGGTCACTGATATGTAGAAAACTGTGATGACTAGTACAAAGTCAGTGTTGGGAATAGAGGACAAGATCATTTCAATGTACAAATATTGCCATTTCCAAAGGAAAATTTTCCTAAACTGAGGATGTTTTTTGTCTTGTTGATACATGTATTGCTTGTTTTATCCAAGATCCATATTTTTAACATTTTAATGTGCCTAACACAAGGTCATGGTTAAAACCTGGTGGTGCTGGCACAAGTGAAATTTTCATCATTAAATTTTCAAAGTGGCAGAAATTTCCCTGTTGAATTCTGTATGCACTTTTAATGCTGTTCAAACCAGTCCAAAGATGATGTATTGTTCAAAGAAACTGTGTGGCCTATCCCACAAGTTTTATTTTTCACAGCGGTGATCCTAACCAGACCTGAGGTCACAGTACTGACACTGTGCAGAAAGAAACCTAGTAGTACAGGACTTGGCAATTCACAAAGTAATTTGGGATGTTTGTTTAACATTGCAGTCAGTGTGTTTGTAGAATTGCTGGATTTTTTTCCTCCTGTTTATTTTCTTTGTTTTTATTGTCTTGGTGATGGATTTTGGGCTGAATCTGTAGGTTTGCCAGAGTATTTCCTCGGCTGTTTACACCTGTTACGTAAATCCTTGGCAATAAGCTGTTTTTCTCAACTGTGGAGACATGTTGGTTTGAACTACACTACCTGCAATTGTCGTGGCAGTATTGGGACTTCATCCACGTGCAACAGTGCCTATTCGAGGGTGTCCCAATCTCCAAGACACTGGGAGAATGGGGCTCAACAGTTACACCATTCCCCACCACTGATCCATCTATATTTCTGAGGCTGTTGTTGCAAAAGAATTTTAAATATTTGCTTCTTTGTTTATTTAAGTAAGACTTAAGGTTAAATCTCAGTCTAAAAAACATGGAGAAATGCATAGGTCCATGTTTTGTAGGTCTGTAAGGCTATTTTTTTGTTTTTAGTCTAAATAATCTGCTGTGTATTGTATACCTTTGAGAGGGGTAGGCCTGAAAAAGAACAGCAGGAAGTGATTCTGGATTTAACTTCTTTAAGTCTCTCTCCTTTGGTTTGACATGCAATATCGAGCAACTCTTTTGTTTAGACTGCTTTTATTTTAATTACTTTTTTTTTCCTTATTCCTATTATTAAAAACATTCACTAACAGCCTCAGACAGTATCCTGTAATAAGTGGGAACTATCCTACATATCCTGCTTTAGAGTGGTGCAAGGGGAGGGGGAGCAGCAGGACATTTGGGGTCAAATTTCTGTTTGTCCAGCAGTGACACCCTGATGGCAGCAATGCAATCAGTGGCAGATTTATTTGTTTCTGAGGACAGCTGTAGATGTCTATTAGCTGTACAGTAATAGATGTAAAGTTCTCAGAACTGCCCAAGAACTGCAGAGTATTCTGTCTTGAAGCTACCCTCTGGTGTCTGGGTTGTAGTTGATGTTTGAGGAGACTTAAATCAGAATTGGTCTTAATATGACTGAGAAGTAGGGATAGGGAACAACACGAGGCTTTTGATTTGGGCAGTATTAAGTTTTGACATGGGTTTTGGGAGAACCTGAAGTACTCAGGCTTGTAACAGTGCTCATTCTGAGTGATAAGTTATGGTCCATCCCGGAGAGGTTTGCTCACTGTTTTGTGACACAGCTCAAACACGTAGGTAACAGGGAGACGGGATTAGTTATCCTCCAAGGAGATGGTAAGCAAGTGTATAGCCAGCATATCCTCTTCAGAGGATTCCTTGCCACTATCACGAGCTTCCTGACTGCTGGAGAACCAGGGCTGAGTGCACAGTGCCCTCTGCCCTCTGACTTTGCAGAGGAACAGAAGTTCTGCTCCTGCTTCAAGTTTTCAAGTCAGACAGTGCACCAATCAAAAGCTATTTCATTCCTGGTGCTGTCAGAGGTAGCAGAGGTTGGGCCAGGGTCAATTAAGGTTGTGTCTGCCATTTCAGTGCCAAAGACTTTTGGAGTTGCTGCAAAGTGATGATATGATGAATGCTTCTGTCACAGGGTGGTAGCTAGCAATTTACAGTGTTTATGCCATGTCTGGAGATGGATTCAGGAGGGCTGGTCTTCCCAAATCTGAAAAGTATTTCAGAAGTCTAGGCATAGGTTTTTCAGGTCCAACTATCCAGTTCTGGTTTGTTGTTCTGGTTGTACTATTTTCAAAAAGGGTTAGAAATGTCTAAACAACACTGCTGATGCAATAGAGAGCCCAAATCAAGTACAGGTAGAGCCGTCACATTCCCCCTGTCCAGCTACTACCATACATTCTCTTGAGGAACCATTACTTACTTTATTTGTTGATTTGATTCCTCTTGAATAGGGTGTGTGAACAAAACAAATGGTGTTCCTGAAGATACTTGAGCCACTTATCAGTCAGACTGCCTGGATGTTGGTCATTAGGTCTCTTCAGAGAGCAGATATGAAGCCCACTGAGTTTGTGTTCAGCAAAGTTAGATCTGATTACTTCAGCTGGTGTTTCATCAGTGCAAGCTTTTTGCCATGCATGATAAATATTTTTAAGAAGCAGTTATGATGGGGAAGCTTGGAGAGGACTGAAGCAGGCAGTAAAATTTGAACATCTGTACCAGTGCCCTACTGAATCACCTCCTCTGCTGATTTGACCTTTGAGAGTTCTGGGCTGTCTCTTCTGTAAGAAGATATATGCTAAAAAAAGTGTTTGTCCATGGCTGGCATTAAACTGTATTATCAGATGACCTAGGACATACCTATGTGTTTGGTCATGATCTTTTGGCATGAAGCTCTAAGGCAAGAATGTCACTGAGCACTGTGCTCCCTCTATCTTATTTTCCTTTGCTTTTTCATCTGACCATGTTCTTCTTCACTTCCTGTTGCAGGCTGCTGTATTGTACATCTAGCCATTGCTCAGTACAGCTCAGATATCCACCAAGTGGGAAGATTGTATGAGTGTATGGAGCTGCGAGAAGGAATAATTGATATCTCTATATTATTGTGTTTCTGTGTATATACTGTTTTAGTCACCACTTGATTTTTCATGATGCACTGCCCTTGTGTATCATTTTCCTTGACTAATTGGCTGTGACAGGCAAGATGAAACATAGGAAGACACTGTAGTTTTAAAATAAATGTACTTGTCTTGAAATTGAAAATAACTGGATGATCCGGGTCCTAATTATTCTTGTACTATAGAGAACTTCATGGGGTTTTTTTGCTTGGTTTTTTTTAATGAAGGTTGATTTTTTCCCCTGTTTATCTTCTGTTTTTTAAAGGATCCAACTACTACAAATTTTAAGTAAATCTCTGGTGATAAAAATGAATGTAGCTTTTACTTAAAATCATATAAATGAAAACTCAGTGTCCTAAGCTGTTTCTTTCAAAGCAGAACACAGCAAATTTTTCCAAGAGGCTAAATATCATGAGACTCATGTTGTAATACAATGAGAGTGGGAGAAGTGGGGGAATTTAGCAATACTCTAGATATTGTTGAGTTCAAAGCCACACTGAAATAAAGCAAGCCTTTCCAGACTTTGCAGGGAAAATCATGTCACATATGTGTAGCTAATAGATACATATGTTATATTAAAATAATTTCTTACATTGAAAAAATGAACCCATCTTGTTATAAAGTCATTTAATGCTTTAATTTTGTTAATTTCATGTTATTTTGTGTGCAAATTAACATTGTATAATTAATATCTCATTTATAATTAGAAAAGAGTGGTCTTGAGTTCAAATAAATTTCAGTGATTTAATCCTGAAAACATATTATACAGAAATCGTAAAGAGCACACACCGTTTGAGAAGAGACGATGATTCCTGCCTCACCTTGTTTTGTTGTGTTTTGTTTTGAAAGGGCAAGAACGTTTGATGAATTCAGACATTGGAACAAAAGACTTTCTGCTAATCTTTAGTTAGGAGAAATCACCAGCGTTGGTTTTGATACCAGTTTTAATAAACACAAATGGTGATTACAGCTTCGCTCGGTTTTTAAGATTGTCAGTCTGTTTCCGGCTGCTTTGGCAGCCTGGGCGGAAGGCGGCTGGAATCCTAGTCAGGGTGGACTCTGAGCTCTGGGGAGAGAAGGGTCTGCAACACCCTGGTTCCAGTCCTGCCTGCAGTGGGGTGAATTCAGGAGCTCTCGCAGTCCCTTCAGGAACCGCTTATGTAACTTTGGACATGCCAGCAATATCCTATGCTGTGAAATAGTCTCTTGACTGTTTGCTGGCTTTATTTATTTTTTTTTTCCTTTTTGCTTCTATGTCCGCCCCCNCATCTGCCTGCATTTCACAGCTTGGGCAGCAGGGAAAAGGAGTTGAATAAATCGACATGTTGCTTTTATCAAGTAAATCTCTGTGAAGTAGTCTGGTCAGAAGAAATTTATATTCTTTCTATCTAAGCCGTCTTAAAGAATTCTTCACCCCCTTTTTCCTTTCAAGAATTTTTTTCAAGGCTTTCCAAATCACTTTATCATAACTTGTGATAAATTGAGGCTGTGTTTTCAACAGTTTGCTAGACTGCTAACCCGTTTTCTCAGAACTAATATGGTCTAACAGTTTATAATATAATCTGAAAATCTCCTTGCTCTAAAAACACGGTGGGACTGTTACCTCCATGAGAGGTAAACATCCAGCACTCTTCCACCCCTGTCAGTGGAGTTACTGGGAACTCAGATGGAAGGGAGGAGAGAATGTGTCTCAACGCTACCCAGTTATAGAAAGTTAGATGGGTGTGAGGAAGTGATCAGCTTTTAGTGGGAGCAATGGCACCTACATCAGAAAAAAGCATGGGTCTATGATGTCAGGTTTTAGCATGCAAAAATATTCTCAGCTCTTCTAACATCTTAAAGCATGGAGCAATGGCTACAGTCACAATTTCTGTTGTTGCCAAGGATTACCTCGTTCCACTTGTTTGTTACTGCTGGTTTTCATGTTTTCCTGCTTCTTTTTTTTTTTTTTTTTCCTTTGTTTTCTTCAAAGGGGAAAAAAGTCCCATAAAAAAGAAAGCTTTGCTTGGTTTCCAGGATTACCCTGTGAGTGTTGTAGGAGTACATGGTTTATATTAAATGTAGTTGGATACTTTTTATCATTTTATATTGAAACATCTTGTTGCTTTTAAGATGACAAGATTAGGGGTAGGATTCGGTGGGGGCAAGAGGAGAGGTTGGTTTTCCCCTTAGACAGATTGATATATATATAAACTAAAGATCCTGAATTAAATCAAAACAAAACAAAAAACCTCCAAAACAACAACACCAACAACAACCCAGCAAACTTCCTGGCAATCTTTTAAGCTTGAAAATACATCCTTATATTGGAGGATGAGTACCTATAAGATCATTTAATCTCTCAGAGCTTCTTCTGGATCAGGCAATGCCTTGTACAGTCCTTTTAAGAACTTCATTATTTCAGAATAAATTTGCTCTAATGGTCTTGCCTTCCACGTTGCCACTGCTGAAGCTCAGAGAGGGCTAGGGATGAATCTATAGAAAGCCACACGTATGGCAAAGAGGAATGAAGCCCCTGTCTCCTGACAAACAGATTCCCTGTTGTTGCTACTAAAGGCTGGATGTGTCTGTCTGCTGTGTTGCTGGGCTTTAATGGAAAGAGACTGGCTGTGCAAATAGTCACCACCTTTTTTTTCTTCATTATAGCCCAGGAGAACTAAAAGGGCGGTGAAAATAGAAGTACCCTCACAAACAAAAGAAAGGAGTAAAGGTAGCATCTATGGGCTGTGTTAATGTACAGGCTAGGACATGGAGGTGACTGTTTGGATTTGATTTTTAAGGAAACTGCAAGGCACTGCAGTTAGAACCTCATATTTGAAGTGCTTGTCAAGAACACAGTCCTCCTTAAGGACAATATTATTACTTCATTTGAAAGCCCTTACCTGTGCTATGAACAATGTCTAAGAGGATGACAACAGTGGTTTAACACAATGAATTTATTTTGTGATTTTTGTGGGTTTATTAATTTTTGCTTCTTTCAGTCTGTTAATAAAAATATGTATGTTTTTCTTTTACTTGTAAAAGTAAAAGACACAAATTGGGACACAAATTCTGTGCTTTGAAAGTTGAAATTTTTTTTTCAATAATTAATATTTTTATCTTTCTTCAGTTCAGTGCAAACTATATTCCAGGAGCCAATTTAACTTGTCAGTGTTATTTTAGATGTAGCCTTCATTAAATATCTAGAAGGAAATCGAAATCATTCATGTAATCGAGATCTTTTCTCAAGGCTTTGGCTTCCATCACCACAAACACAGGAAAAGATTGCCAGGGACTTCACTGTGCTGGAAGTAGAGAACAGAACAATCTTATACTTAACTGCCAGTGAAGTATAAGATACCTTTATATAAAATAAACATGCTAGAAGAAAACCTTCAGCAGTATCCTTTGCATTTGGTTCGCTTTGCTGAGAAAGGAAGTGTTTACTTGAGAAAGCATCTGGATTTTATTGTGTTTTAATTCATTGTGGACAGCCTGATAGAGTCTGGAACCACTTAGAATGTCACAACCTTTCATTGTCACATGCAATGTGGAAACAAAATGAAAAGCAATCCAAATCTCAGGCTATGTAGCCCAAGTTGTTACGTTTGCTGTGGTCTTCCTTCTGTAAGACAGACCTCTTGAACAAATAAAGATTTGTAGTGACAGTCCTAATAGTGCCTATTTGTTCATCTGAACAGTCCTTTGTGAGCCTCAGTCAGGTTTCTCAGGACTAGGAAATCAGGGGAGAACCTAAAAGAAAAAATGAGCAGAATCCAGTGGCTAGTGTACCTTTTCTCATGAAGACAAATGAGAGAGGGGGACATCTGTGGTGGTACATCTGAGACTGGGTTCACTACTTTTGGTTCCCCCTCCCCGGTTCTGGTCGCTTCTGTTTGTTACCATAAGTGACATCACAGGAATGTTAACTCATTTGCAAGATCAGCCCTGTGCTGCAGGTGTAAGTCTGACTTATTTAAATAAACTTAGATATAAATCCATAGATAAATAGATACCAGATAATCTATAAATCCATAGATTTTTTTTAGACGCATACCTGAATTTTTGGAATTAGTTTCTAGTTGCATTTCTAGTGACTCATTTATGAGAAGATAAGATCGATGTAGACAAACTGATCTTCAGTGAGCTGCATCCAGCAGTTTAGTTTTTTATAGAATTTCTAATTTATTTGTTTAAAGGTAACCTGCCCACCTACATGAATCTGGTGAACAGATGATACATTTCCAGGGCAGATACTTTCATTCTCACTCGTCCTCTGAAGCCTATGAAGTTACATCAGAAAACAATTTGGACAAATATATCTGAGCAGTCCTTTTGTTTAATCTGCAAAAGAATCTGGTATTCCTTTTCTTCTCATGTTCCTATTCTTCCTTCTCTTTGTGTTTTATATCATGCTTCTTTGTATCAATCTGTTTCTAGAACTGGTGTTCTCATCTTCAGTAACACTTTCTGATGGCAAATCCTTTGCTGCATTAATGCACAAAAATCTTTGTTGTGAAACAGCTATGTTGTATGTTTGTGTGTATATAGCAACCCTGATGGCCATAAGCCACAAAGACATAAAAATCAAAAGCTGATGCAGCATTGCTGACACAAAATCAAAGAAAAGGAAGAATCTTGAAAATGAGGGCAGTGCATACCTTCCACCCACATGTCCATCCCTTACTGTTACGGCAAACCCCGTGCACTTAATTAGCGGAGAGAAAACTTGCCCTTCTGCACTCTCTTCACTAGCTCCTTCTCCTTCCCCACACAAAATGCAAACAGTAGAAGATACTGGCTACAACACTGAATTGTGCCAGCAAAGGATGGTGTGTAGGAGATAATTGGAGTGGGGGAAAACTGATGCTGCTGTGGAACCAATTTGAGGCTAGAATTCATGGTCTGTGATTCATGATGCTTGTGTTCATAGTAGCATCTTCATATAATACTCACTTGTAGGTGGACAGTTAGCAAATGTGTATTGTTTAGGTGGTTATTAGCAACACTGAAGGCACCAAGATTATTGTTTCACAGTGAATGATAATTTCCTAGTTCTATTGAAAGGCAGGTCAGCAAGAAGGGCTCCACTGGGCAAAGATGTTGCACTAGTAGGAGGAGAGGTGCGATGAGTTTCATCTGTCCCATTAGCAGAGACCCTTGGAGGGAGAACTTAACACGATACAATACTAAAGGGCACAATCAGTTTCCTCCCTTCCCACACTGTCTCTGCTGTGGTTGTGTAGTACAGTCCTGGGTTGAGTTAGGGACTGTGGTAAATTAGAATTACTAACAAAATTGCTGTTTCTCATGAATCTTCCTTTATTTTTATTTTCCCCAAAACCTATGTGATCTTTGACTAAAGATTGCCTGTAATTCTAATTTCCTTTAGAAACACTTGTTGTAAAATGTCTGCTCTGTCAGTATCTGTGTCTTTCTGTGGGGCTCATCCTAGAGTAGTATGGAAGACAGATTATGGTTTTACTTTTTATTGTTGATGGGGGAAAACTAATAAACAATAAAATGTAGTTTTCCAAAAGGAGATCAGCATCTAGAGACCAAGTGGGAAAGTGTCATATGAAAAAATATTAATGGAAGAGAACAAATGAAATTGCTAGATTCAGCAGCCTAGACACATAGTAATATAACATGCCTGTGACGACTACATGTGCGTAAAGCACATGCATTTTGGCCGCTGTATGATGCAAATAAGATGGACTTGTAAAAAGTTTATTATGGCTTCACATCCTAGTTCAGCATGTCTTTCAGGCAGAAATCCACCTTGCAGTGCAGGTGTCATTCCTGCTGACTTTAAGGGTCCCTGTGTGCACAAAGGGTGAACATGACCTTGGCTGCTCTGTGGAGTGCAAGTCCAGTTTGTTGTACAAGTACGTTCATTATTCCAGTAACATCCTGTCACATATGGGTGATTCATAACTGACGAAGGCCAAAAGACTTCTGTGCTTTTCTAGTTCTGCTTCTTATGGGACAAATGAAACCATATTTTCAAAGCATGAAACAGCTTTAAAACTGCAGCAAAACTCTACATCATAACAGAAATTGGTTTTGGTTCCATCTATGGAGGAGGCACTGGGCAATGTGGCTGTATATGTGGCGTCTGCAGGATTGCACGCAGCTGCAGGCCGCTGGCATCTTATTTCTGTGTGCTTTCTTAAGAAAAAGCAGTTCCTGCACAGTTTGTATTTGGCCTTTTTAATTGCAAACTTCTGTTTACTGTTGCCTTGGGTGTTTTTCCTATTTGAACCACAGCTTAATGGCTCAGGAATCTCTTGCACACAGGTTAAAATCTGCTTGCTTTCTGTTGAATTAAAGAGACTAAAGTCCATCTGTTTCCCTTTGGTATGACACTACTGCAGCCTCTGTGAATGAGCTCTGCTCACCCATGTGATGGTCTGGTGATCCCAGGGCTGATTTGTATTTTGTTCCATCAGTGGGAAAAAGTAATTGCACACTTAATTGTCTTCATAAATAACAGGTTATTTTCTCACAGTATTACTTTGTTAAAAAGTTTATTTGTCTGAACTTTAAATAATATCAGAGAAGTAATTCAATCTGCAGACAGACTAATATGTTGTGAGCAAGGCTTGTCATTGGTTTTGTTCTGAACAATTTTACTGGGAAGTTATTCCAGTTTATGAGGGTATGAAACCAGTTAGCATGCTGCCCCTGTGGTCTAATTTATCTGCAGAATTATTATATAGAACTCACCAGTAGTTCTCATAGTGGACAGTAAATAAATATGAAGTAAACTTAAGTATGGTAATGGGCAAGCGCTGAAGAAAATTCTGCTTCATGCTGCTCTTCTAATTTCTTAAATGACATAGCTCCTTGGTACCTAAGTTTTGTGCCTTGTTTTAAAGAAATTATCTTTTTTTCCTGAACTGTGGACTCAATGTTTGGAGCAGAACCAGCGAAAAGCCTTCTGTAAAACTTCTGTAAAAAAGAAAAATAGCAAGTGAGTTTAGGATGAACTTCGCTGAACTGAGAGGGAGAGAGTTTTAACCCTTCTCAATGTGGCCCTGGTCCAATAGTGACAACATGGCAACACCCAACAGTATATTTGAGCAATCCAGTTTGGGTAGGTGTTAGATATGATTTCTAGTGCCAGGGTGCTTTACTGAAGGACCAGTGTCTATTGATATATAGGGATGTGTATAGGAAGCTTCTACCCAAATATCAGGAGCAACACAGAATTCTTGTTTATATACTAAAGACACAAGTAATGTCCATTGTCATCTAGAGTCAGCTGGGCATCCTCAAGGTGGAAAGCAGTAAGTAGGGAAGATATATAAAAAATTTATACAGGGGATTTGCTTTCTTCCCTGTCTTCAGATGAGGACAGTGGTTCATTCCCCACCTTCTAGGATATTGCACTGGTGTTACCTGGGTAATTTTGTTCACAGGTTATGAGCATCTGTATTTTGGATACTGCAACAGCAATAACACTTGTGTTTCTCTGTGCTGGCTAGAACTCCCAGTGACAAATACTGTGAAGTGCTTGTTTTTTCCCCAGGTGGGCTGTGCAGCACTGTACCTCCCAGCACGTGCTGGGAGCACTCCCATTTGAGCACTACCCCAACAATTATTGCCAGGTGGCAGCAGTGCTTGGATGAATGTCCCCGAGCAGGCTGTTTCTGCAGGAGTTGCTGTCACGTGTAAGGGCTGTAGCATGGAGATCCTCTTCTATCCTCGAAGATACCCTATCTGTAGGTAGGGGCTTGAACTTCTTCAGATTTGTGTAGTAACCTGTCAGAGGTTTTTAAAAAAATCAATGGAGAAAATAAGCTCCTTCTTATTTTTTATGCAACTGTCATTTGATTCAGATAGTTTTCAAACATCAATTTAGTGCAACTTTGGAAAAATCTCCCCCCCCCCCCCCCCCCCCCAAAAGGTTTTTTTATTGCTTTTCCTTGGAGCTACATGAAAAAAAACAAAGCCCAAGCATACTGGAGCCCCTTTAGGGAGTTGATAAGGTTCCCTTAGTTTTCAAACAAAGGAGGGAGAAAGAAATCTCTCAGTTGACAATACTTGTTTATATCATTCCTCTTTATCATTACAATTTTGATTTTATTGCAAAGTTCTTTGTTTCAGAAAGCCTTCAGCTTGAGCTGCCCCAATAGTGAGTGCACAGGCAGGTAAAACTTGGCTCTGAACATCAGGTGTTGGGTAGTGATGGCCACCAAAAACTGCTTTTTGTCTTGTTGGCTGTCTTTGGAGCCTTTCTTAGCTGGAGAAAATGACTGTTTAATGCTCCAGCCATTCCAAATCCTCAACAAAAGATCTGAACATGCTTAAAAATCTTTCTGCACATTTAGTCATTAGGAGTAAAAGAAATGTATCGAACCAGACACTATGTAAATTTCTTCTTCAACTGGAAGTCTAAGACTCAAAACTCTCAAAGCTCAACATTGTCACTTTCTTCTCTGTAGAGTGGTCCTATGAGGTGATGAGTCACCATATTTTAATATCTCACTTTTATTTAACTGTTTGGATTACCCTAAATAGTAACTCATTTCAAGAAACAAAACCAGTAACTGTCCCCAAAGTAGCTGTTCCTCTGAGCCAGACAATAAGCCAAAGCCGAGTTGCCCATGAAAGGAGGCTTGCTGGGTGTAAAAGCTAGCCATGATGAAAAGAGCAAGCACTGGCTCCTTGCAAGATGCTGTTGTCTCGGGGAGGGGCTGGCGCTGCAGGGGCCTGGCAGATGGCATTCTGCCGGCTGCATCTCTTGTGTGCCAGGAAGTAGGGAAGTGATGAGCACGGGGGTGTACAGCCCTGTTACCCCACTGCCCTCACCATCCTTTCAAAATAGGAGATGTGGTGTTTGGTTTGTTTAGTTTAGTGGGATACACTGCTGGGACTGCAATCCAAGTATTGCCATCCAAGGGGAAATAGCATTAAAGCTTAAGAGGCAGAAAATAGTCCGGTGACTTGCAATTTAGTTCAGTTTTGGAAAGGGAGAACAGAGTCCAGAAGTTTCCAGACCGGGGGTGGGGGGGATGGGGTGGGATATTCATCATTTTTACGAGCAAGCTTAGATTTATGAGGGTTTTTTTTTTTTTCACTCACTCCTTGTTACAGTATTTGCTGCTGGTGTTTAATGATTATACTTTTATTACTACTAAACTGCATGGAACATGTTTAGACTCTATATACTGAAATTATGTGAATCTAGAATCAATCATTTAAGATTCAGAACGGATGCAAAGGGATAATAAGTTTTATTTTGCTTTTTATTAATATCATACCTATAAAGAGATAAGTGCATGTACTGTACTGCCCACTCATTATGTCACTCATTATGTGTGTAGTCACTCATTATGGAAGTTGCTAAAGCTCTACATCAACACCAAATCTGAGTATCTGTAGCACTAAAGGCTTAGTCCTGACATTGTCCTCACAAGGCTGAGAAGTACATTAGCTGGGTTCTAAAGGGTGTAAGTAGAGGGATTAAATCAGGCTGAAAGCAAGCCTCTTACAGAGCCATTAACTGGATTCAGTTTGAGCTCTGAGGTATCAGACCTGTCTTCTCAGGGCTCTGCCTTTGAAGCCACTTTCACCTGAATTGCTCATGAAAAAGTTGTCTGCCTGCCACTCTTAACAACATGATCTCTCTACCTGATGAAGCTGTCAAAACCACAAAATGATGGTTTAGGGGAAATGGAAATACTAGCCAAATAAACACACATTGGAATAAAACTGGAAAACATCCTCTAAGCTTCTTCCCCCAAGCTTAGAGCTGGCAGTCAGAAGAAGGTCAAGTGTGTGCTGCTCCTGTCTTTACCATATCTAAGCTGCACAGCTCCCACAAAGAGTAAGTCTGCAGTATAAGGCAGTATAGCAGTATTCTTATTATTGGCTATGGCTGTATTGCTGGCATTGGCTCACTGTTGAGTTTCTATGTCCTGATGGAAAAAAGATAATCTCTTGTGACTTTACAAATTCAGAATACACTGCCTTTACCTAAGCTACTACCTGCTGTTTCACCTGTGAGTGTGTATGTTTGGTCAGCCAGGGGATAGAATCTTTCCCCACCACTCTTAACAGGACGGTATGGATGAGCCCTAAGAAGAGTTTGGAGAACGTAAAGCACCATATCTCACTGGAAATGCCATCTTTGAATGGGCTTGTGCACTACAGGCTGAACTGTAATGTACATCCTTTAGTTTTCACTTTAACAAAAATAATCAGAGAAACTGAAAATGTAGAACACAGTGTCCCCACAAGTCTTCATTAAAAACAGGGGTTCTCAAGTGATTTGTTTCAATTTGTTTAATAGTTTTGAGATAATTCTGATATCTCGTACTGATTGCACATACAAATACCTTGGGGATTCTTTGCAGAAGTTGCTTTTGAATGGTGTTCCTTTAGCAATGTGTGGAGTCTACCTTCTAATTTGAGACTATTGCTTATAATTTTCCCATTATTTTGAGAGAAGTGATTACAAAGACTTAAGATGACAGTACCAACTTAGTTGGGGCCTAGCATTTACTTTTTGAGTTTAATGTATAACCTTGTATTGCAAAACTGGTCTGACGCAAACTATTTTCAAGTCTTCATTTTCAGGGGGAAGGGCTAGAAAGTAGGTTTAGAAACTTTAAAATGTTTCCTTTAACCTTGCAAAGCCAAACACAGGAGCCCCATACCAGTGCCTTGTGGCCAGAAAGTAAAATAGTCATCGACAGAAAATCAAGTTGTCTTTGGGAGAACGATCACAGAAACTCTACCTTGTGAAATAACCAGGTGACTAGGCTGGGCTGGGTGGTAGATCTACACAAAAGTTGTTAAATCTGCAAGGATGGTATTTTGCTGTTTTGCTTTCAGCAAAAATTTCAACAAAAATATGGTGTTGCACACCATATTGACTTCTAGGTTTTTTATAAATACTTGATGCTATTTAGCGAGAGACATCAGCTTGAATTATTCACAGCTTAGTGTAAAATAACAGTATTTTGTTGGGATAGTTTTTGGTTTTGGTAGAATTTTATTCAGTTTATATACTAATATCCCTGCCCTGTGCTTTTCACAAATTCCTTTGGATCATGAAGTTTAACATGATTTTAAAACTTGAGTGATAATTTTTAGACTGCAGCTCAAGCACTATTACCATGGTTTTAGAACAACAAAATATTCTAAGAGAAATTTTTCTATCTGTGTTTTTGGACAAAAGAAAAAAAAGAGGAATAAATAAGCATAAAGAAACCACCCTCTACTCATTAAATGAAGAAAATGAAGAGCTATGATTTTGAGAGCAGTTACTTCATTCTGAGTTTATGTACTTGGTACAAAAGGTTCAAATGGACACATATGAAAAGCTGAAATAGCTGAAATAATCCTTGCCTTGATCAGGTATTTCATATCCCGCCATTTTTGGTGCCAGACAACCACAGCACACTGTGATTAGATGCTACTTCCACATTACTCTCACAATTTTTTTGGTTTATAAAGCATGGTATGCTTGTTACGATCAAGTAGCTGCTAGCCTTCCTTAATGCTGTTCTGCTCTGAGCAGAGAATGGGAGACAGAACCTGCCAAAATCATCAGGTCCGGGATAGACTGGTAGAGGGAGGTGAAAAGATCAATGAGCACAGGGAATATGGGCACAGAGTATTTCTGATGATAAGAACATGACCACACGGATTTTTATCAGAATGAAAGGCGCCAGAAACAGGGGAGGTATTTGAGGAAAAATCCTGCCACTGCATTAGTAGGAATGATACTAGCAACAGAACTCAGCATGACCTTGATAAAAGCAAGCACATCTTTGAAATCCACTGATAGTTTATTCTCATCATTCCCACTGGGGAAACCATGACTGCTTCCCCAGAACAAACCCAGACTTGTGCTGTGTGACTTGAGAAGAATGGCTAAACCTTTCCCAGCTCTGGTTGTCTGTGTCTAACAGCCACCCTTGGAAAGTGCCAGGGGAGCCTTGCCTGAAAAGTACAGTGCCAGAGATGTTGAAGTTCTAGTATTTGATGTAAATCATCAATGAATGGTGAGGATAGAGCCCTGTTGGTAGTCTGCTCCTCATAAGCTCCAGGGCAGGGTACAAACCCTCCAGGTTTAGGAATCTGCCTCCATGGTCCCATTTTTTAATATAAAAAGCTTTCCCAATGGTGATAGCTGATAGGCTTTTTAACATGGCAGATACAGAATCAGGCTCATTTCTTAAAAGTGCTGTTAATGAATGAAGTGCTTTGTTTGGCAATCCAGTCCACATGGAATCTGATTAAAAAGCAAATATCCTTGAAGGTCTGTTAGGTCAGGTCTGTTGGTTCCTTGCCTGAATCAAAACCAACAGCTACTGTATAAAAATGAACTTACCTGATTTATGCTTCATAATTCTGTAGTGACTCACTAATTAAATTTCACAATTCCAAGTGCACCCCCTGGCTACTCATAAATATCTCAGAGGGTTTCAAAAAATGTAGGTGTTAGTCTTTTAGAAAGATAACGTCAGCCTATCTTTTAGAATCTTTGTTTGCTAAATGCTGGAACTATGGTGTCTGTTTCCAAATACTTGGAAAATACTTCCACAAATGATGAATGAGTCATGTTTTTCTTCTTTCATCTCTAGGTAACTCATGCTGACATAGCACTTGATCTCCCTCTGTCCCTAAAATATGCTTTCTTACCCCTCATTCATTACTTATTTTTCTTCTCCTTGCACTGGTTAGTTCACCTGAAAATGCTGTCTTATTGTTAATATTTATTTCCTCACACACAGAATAAAGTGGTTCAGTCTTCCACTTTCAAATTAATGCTTGCTTTTTTATTTCTTAATGAACCTAGTTTGTTCTCTCATTTTTCAGGTTTCTGTTAGGTTTATTTCTCATGCTATCATCTCAGTGAGCTTAGTCCTACCTTCTTTTAACTTCTTTGATAGAAATTCTTTCTGCTGCTTTTCAAAGGGAAAGTAATGTTACAATAAGAGATTGAGAGTTTATAATGTGATTTTACCTCTGACTGATCTTCAAAAATGCCTACCCTGTAAGTTTCCCGCATAGTGTTCTGGAGGCAGAAAGTGGCAGGTTTATTTGCAGTTGAGACAGTGCCATATTTTTGTACTTCGTCTTTCCATCCTGTTGTTTCCCCCATTTCCTTTCTGGAAGATATCCTGATGTTAAAATAAAGTCTCATGCTCTAGGGCTTCATCCGGCTGCCCACAGGGGTTAGGAATGATATTTATGCATACTGGGAGTGGTTTTCACCTTTTTTAGACTCCTCAAGGACAGGAAAGAGTTGTAGGTGAGAGATCTCATAGTTGATAGTAGTGGGAGTTCTCATTTTAAGATACTTGTGTAGTGTCTCATAGTCTTATATCCCATGTGAAACTGCTGATCACATTTGGATCTGCCAGAGGAAAAAATTATTCTCCTGATCACTTAACTGAGACCTGGAAATCAACTTGATTTTCTCTTAAGATAGTTACGTGGATTACCCACAAGGAATATGTGGTTGTATCACACCTGTGGTTGCAAAGATTTGAGTTCTGTCTTCCTTCCTGCTTGTAGTCTTGGAGCATGCAGACAGGTTGACTGAAGAATCAATCGCTTTATTATAATGAAAACCGTTATTCTTAATAGAAAGGGCAGTAGTGAAATTTAATGGCAGGAATTCTCCATTCCTGAGGATTTAATTCTCAGGAATTCCACTGGGAATTCTCCCTCCAAAACTGATACCATTGTTACTCCATAGGTTTTCTGGCAAGGAGAGAATTTCAAGACAAGCATCCAGCACCGACCCACAGATTGTATTGGCTTTGAGTCTAGCAGCTTGAGTCCCTTCCAAAATATATCCAGGAGCTTCTCATTAGGAAAGCAGCATATTGCTGGTTGTGACACAGATACAGCTGAGTTTACTCCATGTCTTATCTGTAACCTTTTAAGATTTTCACATGGCTTACTCATTTGCAGAAGCTTTTGTAAACCTGAAAACAGAAAATAGCATGGGTTTTATGCAGCTACTGCTGTTTTCCCTGATTTAAGATGTTCCCAGTCTTGTCTCTGGGTATCCTTCATGTTACTTTCAAACCTCCACGGGTCTGCTGTTGTTGCTTTCTGGCTTGCGCCCTTAATTTCTTCTGGGCACACCTCCCTCTAGCCTGTTGATGTCGTTCATAATTGCCCAAAGGAATCATTGCTGAGCAATGTGAGGCATTTCCTTCCCTCTTATTAAAAAGCACCAAAATAAAACTTAGTCTTTCACAGCAGTGGCCAAATCAACTGTGTTATGGCTACAGCATTTTTGACTGTTACTCTAAAGTTGCAAGGTGTTTTAGATGAGGTTTTCATTAATCACTCCTGTTCCCTGACATTAGTACACACTGCATGTACGTGCAGGGAGGCTCAGTGAGCAGCCTGGTATTCCCCTGACAAAAAAATTGCTTGTGCCAAGGTCTTGTCACTATGGCACTGTAAACACTGGAAGGAGGCCACTGTGCTACTGTTTACATAGAGCAGAAGTTGCTCTGAAATTCCAGTGAAGAAAAGTAAATTGAATTTTTTTTTTTAATTTCTGTCCCCTGTACTGACCACGTACTATTTTTTTTTACAGAATGACCTTGGACTAACCCAGAACAGAGGTGTGTTGTGCTAGTTTGTTATAGTGCTTGAATGCGGAACAGTAGATTGTCCCTCCTTCAAAGCACTGACAAGTAAACTGGTAAATACACAGTCTAAATGAAGTCTGAAAAAGAAATAAAGCTAGGTTCAAGCAATTGCTACTTCATAGTGATACAACTCAATGTTCTTCTTAATGAAAGAGAGTGAAAAATTCAGCCGAATTTTGGTGATTTTTAGCAAATGTATAGTGGTTGCTGAACACAGTCTGCTCTCATCACTCTCTCAGGTTCCAGGACTGTCCCTGGGGTTCTGGTTTTGCAGAGATAAAAACTCAGGAAAGAATTGTTGATGAAGTAGATTTTGTAGTGCTATTAGAAACTGCATGAGGCTTTACAAGTCCTTAAAAATTACCTTTTGTGGGTGTTAACACTTTCTTGCAGTCAGATGCTTTGATTAATTACACCCTCTCTTAAAACATCTCCATGAAAAAAATCCTGTTCTTGACAACCAGTTAGTAACTGAAGGTCAGTAAACTGGAAGGAGGAGTCTTGAGATTCCTCTCATGGTAAGGGCTAGTGATAATCTATCAAAAGTTAAATTTATTTTCAGATGGAAGGTTGTTGTTGCTCTTTATGATAGAAATTCTGGACCTTGAAAATGCTGATAAGATTACAGAATCATTTAATTTAGGTTGGAAAAGATCTCTGAGATCATCGAGTCCAACCTTTGACAGATCACCATTTTGTGAACTAGACCATGGCACTATGTGCCACGTTCATTTATTTCTTGAACACCTCCAGGGATGGGGACTCCATGACCTTGCTGGGAAGTCCATTTCAATGTTTAATAACCACTTCCATGAAGAAATTCCTCCTGATGTTCAACTTGAACCTCCCCTGGCACAGCTTGAGACCTCTGTACTCTCTTTCTGTCACTGGTTGCCTGAGAGAAGATGCCAAACCTCTCTGGCTACAACCTCATTTCAGGCAATTGTATAAAGTGATAGGGTCCCTCCTTTCCTCCGAGCCTCCTTTTCTCCAGGCTAATCAACCCCAGCTCCCTCAGCCATTCCTCATATGACACTCTCTAGAGCTCTTCACCAGCTCCTTTGCCCTTCTCTAGGCCTGCTGCAGCCCCTCATTGTCCTCCTGAAGTGAGGGCCACAGAACCTGAGCTGTGACCTCGCCAATGCCAAGTACAGGGGCACAATGACATCCCTGCTTCTGCTGGCCATACTATTGCTGATACAGGCCAGGATGCCATTCTTGGCTGCCTGGGCACACACTGGCTCATGTCCAGCTGGTTGTGGACCAGCACGTCCAGGTCTTTTTCCACCAGGCCCTTTCCTTTCCAACCCCACTTGATCCTGCCTGTAGTGCTGCATGGGATTGTTGTGACCAAAGTATAGGACCTGTCACTTGGCCTCGATGAACCGCACACCTTTGGCCTCAGTCCAGTGATCCAGGTGCATCTGCAGATCCTACTTACCCTAAAGCAGATCAACAGCCCACCCAATTTGGTTTTGGCTAAGAATTCACTGCGGGTTTACTTGATGTCCTTGTCCAGATCTTTAATAAGTATGTTGAACAGCATGTTGATTTTTAATAAGTATATTGGACTGAGGCCCAATACTGCGCCCTAGAGAATACCACTCGTGACCATCTGACAATTGGATGTGGCACCATTCACCTCCCCTCTCTGGGCCTGTCCATCCAGCCAGTTCTTAACCCAGTAAAGAGTGGACCTGTCCAAGCCATGGGCTAACAGTTTTCCAGAAGAGTGCCATTGGGGGACAGTCTCAAAATCTGCTTAAGTCCAAGTAGACAACATCCACAGACTCTAGGTGCGCCCTCTGGTCATAAGAGGAGATCAGGTTGGTCAGGCAGGACCTGCCTTTCCCACCTCTGTGATGGCTGGGCCTGATCCCTTATTTGTCCTGTATGTGCCATGTGAACACATTCAAGATGATCTGTTCCATAAGCTTGGCAGGCACTGGGGTCAGGCTGAGAGGCCTGTAGTTCCCTGGATCCTCCTTACAGCCCTTCCTGTGGATGGGCATCACATTGGCCAACTCCAGTTGTCTGAGACCTCCCTGGTTAGCCAGAAACTGGTGATAAATTATGGACAGTGACTTAGCGAGCTCTCCCATCAGCCTCCTTGGCTGAATACCATCTGGTCTTAGACTTGTGAGTGTCTAAATGGCTCAGCAGGTCACTAGCTACTTCCTCCTGGATTACAGGGGGTCTATTCTGGGATGCTGAAGTCACCCCTTTGGTGGAAACTCCATCTGCTTCTCACTAATAGCTTGGAGAGTGGCAGGCCTGGACTGAGATTTAGGCTCAGAAGCAGTGTCATGTTTTCTTCTACTTTAGCTGGAAGGACTCTTCCAAATGAAAAAAGAGAGTTAAATCTGCAAGCAATTTAGCCTAGGGTTTCTCCCACTGAAACTACTAAGAAGGCTTGTTAATTTTTCATCCCAAAGATGTATTTTCAAAGTGGGGTTGAAGTCCCTTTCATAGAATGATTTGCAACTACTAATGCTCTACAGGCAACCAGAAAGCCATCAGAGTACAAAAAAAACTGAGCTGTGCTTGGCAGAAACCTCTCCCTGCACATGAAATGAGAAACCTTTTCTTAAGGGGTGAGGAGTGCTGTATTAAGTCTTAAGACATTAATAACTCAATTGTTAGTCTGGTCAGTCTCAAGGTGAAATGCTGTTGCTATTAGCAGCCTCATGAGATACCCAGTCCGCTCTAGTTTTGTACCATTGCACAGATTTTGATGCTCTACCCTGCAAAGGAAGTTGCTTTAGTATCTTTTTGCTCATCCTTTATTGTTACTGAAAATGCTAATTCAGTATTGCACTGCCAGCATGCAAGCATATGCTGCTTTTTGTGTTTGATGCTAGGCTACTGTGTTGATGCAACCAACCTGTTATGCATTAATTGTATGGTTTCAATTTGCCATTGGATACTGCTGAGGAAATAGGCAGGAGAGTTACTTGTGGCTCTCTCACAAGACTTGTGGTTCCTTCCCCATTCACAGCTGGTCAGAAGCTGTCCCTGCCTCTCATTCTTGTCCTTGGCCTCTGTGTTTTCCCTCTCTGCTTGCCCAAAGTTCCTGGTGGATTCTGCTGCCTTTAGCTGGGAGAGCAAAACACCAGTTTTAAATAATTTCTCAACTCACCCTTTCTGGCTGGTGTTTATTAACACAGCTTAGCTGTGGGATCTTCAGTAGTGTTTGGAGTTAGCAGGATGTTTTGGTTCCATTAATCTCAATATTCCCTTTTATCAACATGCACAACACTTTTTGATGGAAACGAAGATGCCCTGAAAAGCTTCCAGCCCAAGTTAAAGGAGAACAAACAAGAGAGAAGGGCAACATGGAGAGGAGTGAGAAGGAAGAGGGGAGAAAGGGAATGGAGGCGAGACTGGCATGTTTGGTGGGAAAACTTACTCAAATGACTGATACTAGTGAGTTTTCCAGATTAATATAAATAAGTTTTAAGGCATTTTTTCTGAATGTGGCAGAAACCACTGTTTAAGTTTCATTGAAATTAATTTTGTGAAGGGGAATAAGGTGGGAGGAAGAAAGAGTGAATGCATGCCAGATGGGGTTTAAGAAGAGAAATCCAGGCACAGACAGCATAAAAAGCAAGCAGGCATTTGAGTGGAACACAAAGGGAGGGAGTGAATGGAGATGGGGGAGGGCCAGGCTGAGCAGATGGAGACAGCAAGAGGAGGAGAATGGGCTAGCATGAAGGGAATGGGCTTGTAAAGAGACCCTAAAAAGTAAAAGTAAGGAGTTTGGCATTGGCTGAGAGGTGGGGGAATGGAGAGCACGTGGAACCCCCTTGGGGGCTGAATGCAGGTGAAGGTGCAGAGTTCAGCACCTGGACAAGTTTGGGTGGGTCTAGAGGGGACCAGAGCCCACCTCAAACCTGTGGAGACCAAGGCCTTGCTCCAGTGATAGCACAGTGAGAAAAGATTATGTTTTTTATAGGTACAGGGAACAGGATTTATATAAGACCTTTCTGGAGAGGCCTTCATTGTACTCAGCACTGCAGCCGTGATTCATGCACAGTCATAAAGATGTTAAAATGAAACAGGGTACCAGCTACTAGTAACTCACATGCAGAATCTGTCAAGGGGACAGCTAAGAAAGACAAGAAGGAAAACAAGAAGGAAAAGCTCCATGTACAAAGACTTGAAAGATAAGGAGATAAAAATTATTTCAGTAACACTCATACCTGCAGAAATGGAGGGAAGGCAAGCTTAAGAGATTTCCAACATAAAAAAATGGTGTCAGAACTTCCATCACCTGTTGCTGAGCAATGACTCCTGTTTCCTGGTAGTGGCAATGCCTGTCTGCCTGCATGAAGAATCAGGAATAGGCAGCGCAAATTTGGGTCAGTTTCACCTCATCATTGCAGGCCTTTATTAAGGGAGAGGGAAAAGGAACCAACTGCTAGCAGTTGGGATAACTAGCTAAAACACTGTGGTCCTCCTGTTAGCAGAGAGCAGGATGAGACAGCAGGGTACCAGCAGGATATACCACCTGAAAGACTGAGCGAGGAGGATGGGCAGGAGAGAGAAATTCCTGTCCTGTGAGGCGGAAGATGGGCTGCCAGAGGGAGACCTAATTTTAGAGCAGAGTGCTATCTCCAACCCAGGAGCACTCTTTCTGCCCTCTGAGTATGTTTTCTTAGTCCATCCACCCCCAAGAGAGGCTGCTCTACTGGGAAAGAAAGTAATTTTTTTTTGTTTAATTCTCATTTCAAACCTGATTCAGTTTGTGGAACAGAGCAGAAAAAGACGCTATCTAGGTTTAGATGTATCAAGTTGTCCCAAAAATATCTCCCAGCATGAATATGAAGTGCAGGTTCTTGAACATGAAGATGGGGTCAAGAAAATCTAATATTTCAAAGAGATTTTGTGAATCTTTGTATGTTCACATGCATAAGTCACCTTTAATTTAATGTTTAGACTTTTTTTAGTCCAGACAGCTTTAAAATAACTTTGTTTGGTTTTGTCTTTTTTTCCCTTATTTATTTGTTTTTGCAAACACATTCTTTTAGGAAAAAAAATCAAGGGGGGAAATAACTAAACTTTTTAAAAGGTAGAATATTTTTCCCAGCTGAGCTCAGCTGGCCTTGGTGACCAAAACTGTGTGGTGGTAGCTTGCAGCTCCTTGTCCCTCAGACACGTACATATTGTTTGCAATCACCACATCAAGCAAATTGTTGCTTGGGGAATTACCTTTTCAATGAGTGTTGGAGTGATTCAGAGTGCGTTCAGTTTTGTGATTCATGGAGCTGCAAGGGAAAACTGATGACTGGGGCAGAGGGAGGAGTACGACAGTAAGGCAGAAAATCAGTGTCCAGAAGGCATTTGCGATAGGCACGTTTCAGAGTTTCTAACGATACTGGACAGAGACATTTGGCAACCACTACATTTATGCTGCATGCTTTAATCTTTACTTTCTGATAGTATTTTAGTGTTTTACAAAAACACCATTGCTAACATATGAAAACTAGTATTTTTAGATTGCTTCCTACTCTTAGGTACTGTTTTATCACACAGAACAAGTTAAACCAACTGTTTCAGGCAGTTACCAGTTTGAAAAGGCACTCTGTTCGTTGGGCTTGGTTCTGAAGCCATAATTTGTCTTCTGTTTTGCCAAACTTTGTCTTCATGTGAAAAGCTCTGGTTAAAACATGCATCCCCCTTTCCCTCAACAATTTTTTTCAAAGTTAGGGTGGCTAGGAACATAGAAGAGGCAGATACGCCTGTCTGGTGGTCTTGCCCAGCTTTGGGAGAGTCCATTCTTAGAAAATTAGGAAGAATCTGCAAGAAATCTCAGTGAAGTCAACTGTGGAACAAACTGTCATGGGAGAGGATTTTTCCTAGTTCTCATTAATTGAATTACCAGTCTAAATTCTGAAACTTAGGTGAACTTCCAATTTCAAGCTTAACATTGTTCAGCTGATTTTTAAAATAGCAGTGATTCACACAGCATGGTTACACATTGCATATTCTAAATATTTTTAATCAGTTATACAGTTTTAGCATTTCTGGAGAAGAAGCAAACCATTTTAAATTATTAACTACACTACACAACCCTGGGTCCTCGAGTTTCTGAAAACAACCAGGCACCATCAAGATGCACAAGTGCTTAGGTATACCTCCCCATTCAGTGTTAATTATTTATTTAGTTTAGTGTGTGTAGTAGTCATTTGTGCAAACACAGTGTTCACACAGTCCTTAAACACGCAGGAACAAAATGTTCCAAGGATTAAACATGGGCTGAAGTGACCTGTCAGCTGAGGATACTCAGTCAATGCCTGTACCTGGAATATGCAAATCTCAAAAAAAAGCACAATCAATATTATGTACTAATGGAGTAAAAAAGACCATTTCATTGGGCTTTTATGGGAAATAGAATGCAAATAATTATGACAAAAGTAAAGAAATTCAGAAAAACTATTTTTCTGGTAAATACAGCAGTTTCCAAACAGCAGGACATAATGGTTTTGAAGTTATCTGCAGTCAGAATGATTCCCACAGTAAGTTTTGGTGAGTAGCCTAATCAGACAGTGACACCAAGGAAGGATGAACTTTAAACAATTTCTCTAGTGTATTAAGCACAAGATGCTTTCATATAGCATCTGCTGCTTTTTGTCCCACATGGTTTTCTTTTAAAACTATATATTTTATAACGAACTGTAAAGAAATCCCTTTCATTATGCAGTTAATGCAGTGCTTGAAAAATGTACCTTATATCTAAATAGCCAGTGGAGACTGTGTCTACATATGTGGGCAGTTTGGTTTGGTCTCAGGCATGGAAAGCCCAATTGTAATTCTGCTTTCCCTGGCTTTCTGAGAATTTTTTTTTTTTTTTTGTTTTGTTTTCATACAGGCTTGGAAGGCACATGCTGACGAATCAGCAAAATATGACAGTCTTGTTAGCTTTTTAAGTGTTTTTCCATCTGGTAGATTCATCTAATTGACGTGGTGGGCTTGAAGTTATTTGCTGCTGCTCATTTTGTGCAATTCAAATACCTGCATGGGGATTCCTAGACTACCCCCACATCCTGTGCTCATAGAGAAATGGATCTACTCTTTGTCTTATGTAACTACAGCAACTACTCACCTGCAGCATGAGGCTTAGATAACTTCTTGCATTTTTTGCCCTTGTAAGGAAGAGAAACTCATTTCAGCCAGATCCCTGTAAGCTGTGACTGGAGATGCTTTGAAATGGGGAAAAATAGAGTAACTATGAAGAGTGAATAAGGCAGTCAAACAAGGGAAGGGCTGGAAGAAAAGGCCAAAAACATGTGGTCTGGCTCTTCTCTTTGATCGCTGTAGAAATAACCCAATCCATTTAAGTCCATGGCTTTATGCTGGCACAAAGCAGAAAGAAAAACAGGTGCAAGGTTTCAGGCAAAACAAGGACACAATCTTTCATGTAGGTAAATGAGTGAATTATCAGTTTGCCTTGGACTTCTCACCAAGAAAACTGTTTTATGGTTTGGGAAGCAAGAACTTGAAGGGTCCATTAGATAAACTTATTTCTGATTGCCTGAAACTGCTGCAGGGGTGTGGTAAGCTAAATGGTAAAAAACTTCCCCAGAGCTCCAAGATGACTCCACTTACTTTTCCATTACCTTTCACTACATTTCCCTTCCTTCTAAATTTTAACATGCCATCTGATTAACAGCTATTTTTCCTTTATCTTTTGTATTTTCATACATGAGATTTCTCGATATTTTTTCATTCCTTCCTACATTTATTCTTGAATTTCCTTAAAATGCTATAGAGAGTTGGTAATGTGGTATACACCGATATGTCTTTTGTAAAGGAGAAGTATCTTTGCACAAGCACAGCTATGATGATTTTCATAGAAGAGTAGTAGTGTGAATTAACTTTTCGTTGTTGTTATTCAAAACAAGATTGGTTTCAAAAAGTCTTTTGAAAGACTGAATCTGACACACAATGTACACAGAAGTAGAAGCTGTAATAAATCCTGCTGGGGTTGGGCCATTTGTGTCCCAAAAAGGAGTACAGGCCAGTGTGACATCAGCAGCTGC
Source organism: Peucedramus taeniatus (assembly GCA_013400575.1). Lineage (NCBI taxonomy): Eukaryota > Metazoa > Chordata > Aves > Passeriformes > Fringillidae > Peucedramus > Peucedramus taeniatus. The sequence goes on from WBNO01017356.1 coordinate 48,207, forward strand.
TGTACTGCTGCCTGAAACCCAGCTATTGAAAAAATCTAAGAAAAATCTCAGAAGCACCTCAAATTGTATGTCAGTCTTCAGCACAGTTCATGTGGATCAAATATTTTCACTTAGCAGAGTAATGCAGTTACTGAAAGCTGTTAATATTAACAATGCACTAATCTCTAGGTAGGATCTTCCTTCTACACCCAGGCCAGGCCAAGCCAGATACCTGATTACACAGAACAAGTTCTCAATTACAAGAAGGTAGGTTTAACTGGGGAGGTGGGGGCTTTTCTGCATCTCACTATGAGCAAAAAGTAAACATTGATTGGTGAGGATTGGGTGGGTTTTTTGTTTTGGTTTGGGTTTTTAATCAAATTACAGATCAATTATTGTTGTTTGAAGTTTCTAAATGTCTTCTCAGATTAAATTAAGCATTTATGTACATTGCAACTTAATGCTTGGTAGAGTGGTTTGCATAGAAGACTGGCAGTTCATAGACAGGAGGGATGGTTTGATCTCAGCCATGAGTGTGGTTTTGAAAAATTACACTTCTGTTGAATACGAGGGTTTGTTTTAAAAACTGTTTACTGTCACATATAGCAAAGAAAAATGGCCATGGGAAGAGGGAAAACAAAGGAGAGCAGAAGTTTGTTTTCCTTAAAAAAGCACGACAGCAGGCACTAAAGACAAGACATGCATTGTGATCATGATCTCGGTGGCTGAGACAGCAGGAGGCTTTTTAGCCGGGCTGGAGTTGTGCTCTTTGGGTGGCTACCCTGCTGGAAGAGCTTGTCTGCTTGCCTTCCTGGAAAGGCAGAGCAGGCAGCAAGGTGCCCTCCGGCAGTCTGCAGCTTTCGGGATCTGCTTACTTTGCCTCTGCCTGAAGCCAGCCCCAGCCTGGACTCTGTCCTTCTACGTGTGATGGAGGAGAGAACAGACAGTGATGTTGCAGGCAGAGGAACAGAGAGGGGATCAGAGTACATCTGTGTCATTTTTTCAGTGGTCTTTTTATAACACTTTTTAAAAACTTCCTGCATAACTTCAGGGGAAAAAAAAAATAAACTTTTGCGTTTCTTCCTCTGTAAGGCAGCATTAGTGAATAATGCTTCCCTGTTTTGCAGAGATGTCAGGCAATGTCTTGAGTATCTGTGAAATTTGCAGAAATATATTGGGTGCTGTGGACCACCTGAAAACAAAGTGTTTATAGTTAAAGGGAAGACAAATGCTCTATTGGCATAAGGAAGGTTACAAATTAAATTTAGCAAGAATTTGTTTGGGGACTGAACTGGTTTTATATTTTCTTTCTAACATGCAAGTAAGGGTGTGTTAGCAGAGTTTATAGGTTATAAAATTTGAGAGTCTATTTTCTGCACAGAGGGGAACTGGTGCAGACTTTAGTGTGATTCAGAGAGCTCTGAAATCTGTATGACTGGAAGCAGAATGAAACATAGCAGTTCAAAGTGCAGTATCATTCACCTTGGGACGAATATGAATGCTGTCTTTGAGCTCATCAAATGGAAACAACCAAGAGGAAAGTAAGTCCTCATGACTATGTTCATCACAAAATGATTTGGGCAGCAGTGACTCTCCCACCCACCCAGTACTATGATCATGATTTATCTGGCAAAATGTCTCCAAAAGAACCAACAAATGTTCAAGCTTTCTGTAAAACATTAGGCAGAACTATCTGCAACTGTAGTCACCTGCATTGAGGAAAAGTGAATTCCAAGTGGAAGAGGTATAGTGAAGGGCTTGTAAGGTGAGACACCAGGAAACAGAACAACTGTTATATGAAAGAACTAAAAGATTGTGCCTTGATTAGTCAAGGAAAATGATCTGAGAAAGATAATACTACTCTCTTTTAATACCAAATGTCAAAAAAGTAAAAGATATATTTAAAAATTTTTGCCTATCCCTTTTTTTTTCTCTTACTCCAGTTAAAGGTTCTTGTGGTTTCCTTTCCCCTTCATTTAAAGCCCTCCTCTATAGATCATTTACAGCTGCATTAATGTTATTCTGTTATTTTAGAGCTCCATGGGGCTGAAATAGACAAAATATCAACTCCCACAGTTTTCTAGGTGAGAAAAATGGTATTCAATTTTGAGTTTGTATTGTGATAAGCCATTTACAGAGCATGTGCTGGTAAGCAGGAAAAGCCACTGGCAACAAAGAAGTTTTGCTTTTCCAATGAAATTAATCAGATTTTATATAGTGAAGTCCCATTCAAACCACAACTTAGGTTAGACTAACCACAGGTGAAAACCTCACATAGAGCTTTAGCTAAATGGGAGGTTTTAGTCTCACAAAGGAATCCTTCCTCCAGAAATAAACCCAGAGTTGCTCCTGCATTAATGGCTTGTTTCGTCTGGATGTCAGTCTGTAGTGAAGAAAAATAAAAAGGTAATGATAGATAATTATATCTGAGTGTGCATGTGCCAAATCAGATGTAGAGATGGTCTGATTGATATGGGTATTTGGACTGCTGTGTTATTTACTTTTTCTGCTCTGGGAAAATGGGAACTTGCCAGAAGCTTTCTCAGTGTACAGATTCTGAGTTATGGGGTTTGGTGGGAACCACATTGTTGCTTTGCTTTGAAAATAGTCATACCCAAGGTTCAGCATTTACATTTGTGCAGACCGTATCCAGCAAGAGAAAGCTGAGCTGAGGATGCTGTAGAGATCAAATGGGTTACACTGTGCTTTCCCTTCTGATTTTGTCCTAAAGATGCAGAACATAACAGAAAAAATAGAAAAAAGATAACTTCAAATAACCTTTTTTTTCAAAATTTTGTAGATACTCAGGTCTGTTCTTTCCAAATATGACAGCAGTATACAGTTCCATAGCAATCAATATGTTTTAAAATCCCTGCCCTGTTTGGCTAGCAAGAATACAAAGATTCCTAGCCTGAACAGGATCCTGTCAGTTATACCTATGGAATGCTATTTTACTTTCTTTCTAAGGAGAACACATAAAACAATTATTTGTGTCTATTTTATTTCTGGACTGCTGGTCTTGTGTTATCATAGGAGTAGGATGTGTCTGTTTGTTCTGAACTCTGTGGTCTGTACTCAAGTCTCCCAGTCATTCATTCAGAGGACCCATATCAAGCAGGAGAGATGAAAAACTCCCTGTCTCTGTGGCCAAGCTGATAAGATAATGCTGCTTCATTTCTACCATCCTAAAGCCTCCTCCATAGGCAGCCCCAGGCTTCTGGTAGAGAACAAGCAGTCTCTGTCCTTCCCCTTCTACTTTAACAGCTATCCTTTATATAGACCCAAGGCTTGGGAAGAATCTCCCTCTCCTTTTGAGGGCCTGAGCTTTTTATGGGACCTGCACAGCAGAGAAAGGCAGGAAGATGCTTCTCTCTCTGTTGGAGAAAGACTTTGGAAGGCAGATGGGAAGCTTGTTGCAGCTGAGAGAACAGAGATGCTGCCAGCTGAGATGTAGGGGATGTGGCAGCATGGGGATAAACAGTAAACTGGAGAGAAGAATGGATCATGCATAAGGGCAAGATAGCTATGGGAATAACAGGAGCTGCTGGATGATGGCAAAAGAGATAATGGGGAATAAGTAAACAAAGCGATAAAAGCCAATGAATAAAAGTATATGACAATTCTTTTATTGCTAGACAAGAATTGTACTGAATCAAATAAGCTGTTCTGCAGTGGTCTAGGGTTGTGTATTGTGAGAATATTTGTTCTGGGATGATGGCAGTAATACCCCAGCCTTCTATGTGGTGGGTTTCACATGCTGTTAAAATATTGCACAAAGAAAATCTATATTGTAGATTCTGCAGCTAGAATGTTGTCTATGTGAAAAAGACAAACAGAGGGAGAAAGAAAAAGAGAAAAAAAAATAGGGGGATGTAGTAATGGCGCCCCCCCGCGAGTCCCTTCGGGGGGTCCCGGCTGGCTGTGCACACACAGCTGCGGGGGAAGCCTCTCCCGATCTCCGAGGGGCAGGAGGGCGCCTGAGGCTCTCGCCTTCGCGGGTGAGGCAGGAATACCACTGCGGTGGAAGAAAGGAGTGGACTTCGAATGGAGGGATCAGTCCAGGTTTATTAGGGACCTTGAGCCCAGCACCACCTCACTTCAAAGACCAAGCTCTGGGCTATCAGGTATATTATAAAGGGGAGGGAACAAAGATAGGGAGCCAATGGGGAAACATGGGAGTATGGACATTGGGAAGATGGGTCTCTGGGGAGACCAATGGGGATAACCTGTGGGAGGAACCCCGGTTCCCGAACCAGTCACTCGATGCCCTTAACAGAAGTTTCCAGGGGAAGGGATGGGCTGCTGAGTGACAGACAGGACACCAGGGAGGGGTTGAGGGAGGCGGCAGGATGGGCAGAACCACTGAAATAAGGGAGAACTGAGATAAACCAAGGTACAGAACAATTATAAAAAAGCATATAAAACAATACAACAGGGGGAGAAGTGGGAAGAACAGGTAAGAAAAAGATATCAAGTGTATCCTACGGTGGAATATAAAGACAGCAGGTGCATGTTCATAGTGTGTTATTGTAAAGAAATAAGTTGATTTGAATTTCTTCGAAGGTCCTTAAGGTTAGGATGGGATGGAGAAAAGTTTCTTAGATAATAAACATTTCTCAATTTTTTTAGCTCATTTGTGGTGTTGAATGAATACATGTTGCCAGCAGTAACATGTCCCATCTGAGACAGCTGTGTTTGTACAATACTTGGAGTTCAAGCTTTCATTTTCAAAGTCAAGCTTTTTAGTTTTCAGGACTGAAAAGGTATGTTTCTGTATAGAAACAGGTAATGGTTTTGAAACTAAACTTTCTAGAAAACACATTAAATAATCCCTGGTTGCTAGAGGTATGCATTTCTTTGCACTTTTTGTCTCATCAAGGTGTTAACCCTGAAAGCTAATGACTGCATTTCCCTGTCAACAGCCACAGTTTCAGGTCTGACTTTTTTAACAGAAGGGCAGGAGTAAAAGTCCTGTTCCTCACAGGGGGTAGCTTGGTAGTCAGTGCAACTATAGGAAGGAGGAATTCAAATGAAAAGACTGAAGCATTGTAAAAAAGCACTTATTTCCCTCAAGCAATGGTTAGACATCACAAGAAGATGCTTGCATTCAACATGAAGTTGTTTTGTTTGTAGGTAATTCTAAAGGTTGGACTCAGTCTCTAGTGGGTTTTTTGTTGTTTGTTTGGGTTTTTTTAGGTTTTTTTCTTGTACCTGCTGTTAATATCAAAGAGGAACCAGCTGTAGGTTTGGGCTGGAACAAAATTATACACTTAAACTCAGAGCTGAGATTGTGAATTGCATCAAAGAACTTGCCAGTAGGACTTTTTGTGAACTGTTCAAACCTTGTTGGAGAAAAGTCTGCATCTTTTTACTGTTTGTCAAATTTGGGAAGATTAATAAAGGGGTTGCAAGAGAGAGTTACAGGGGAAAGCTGGCATCTGTGTTGTGACAATAGCAGTGCGTACTCTGTACTATGTGCTAGCAAGATGCATACACAACTCACAGTGAATGAGTACAATATAAGTCAGTTTTAACCTCTGCTTAAAAATTTATTCTTTAGTTCATGTGAAGAATAGAATTTTTATGTTCCGGTTGAGTACAGAATAGAAATAACTTATTTGTCTGTAGTGGATAGCAAATTGTAACAAATTTCTATCATAAATTAAGTCTAGATTTCATTATGAAAACAAAAAGCTAGAACCACAAAAATCCTGATAATGCTGTTTATTTTTCTTGCAATAAAAATGGCTCTTCCAACACTACTAGGTAACAACAATGGTATTGCCTACCATGCCAACTATTACATCCTTTGCTGTTTGTGTTTGATTACTGCTTCAGAGGCCCTGGTCCCAGCATGATCTTGTTCTGCTGGACAGGATTCAAAAGATGGTTTTTGTATCAAAAAGCTTGCAGTGTTTATGCTGCTTTGGGTTTATAATAAAGCATCTCCATAAAGAAAGATGCTATTGGAGTTTTAACTTCTTTAAAGGGCAGTTTTTCTGGAGGAGTGTCCCCTACTTTAATAACAGTAACTTAAACCGAAGAAGCCATTTTACTCTCTGAAAACCCTCTAAATAAAACCAATAAATATCTGTTCTTTGTTCTGCATAGGAGAGCACAAAATGCTAGATGGCTTCATAAGGCTTTGTTTGGCTTCTTTCATAGTCTTTTATAGGAAACAAATCTGAGTACAATTACTGTAAATGTTTCCCTCTGTATATTGACACTAGCTTTTTTTTTCCCATTTTAAAATTAATCTTATTTTTTTATTTCAATGTAATATTTAGTAATATGTCTACCTGAAAATTTTGTGATTAAAAATTTCCTACCTTTGCACATGAAGTATCTCCTTTCCATAATGAATTGTAGTTTTTCCCTGGAAAATAATGCTGAAAACTTCTCATAGTTTTGTGTTTCTAAAAGGAAGTAAAAAAAATTGGCAGGAAAAGACATGGTCTTCACAGCTTTATTAATGTATTCACTATCATACATCACACAGCATAGCACTTCTAGACAAACTTTTTTCAAATATACTTCCAGCCACAAAACCTTTCAGCTGTGTTGAAAGCTGAGCAGAAAGTGAAATGACATAGCAGAGCTGAAAGTAAACTAGATATTTATCTACCTTTTTTTATTAGTAGTATTTTTCTGGATGCCAGTTACCTCTGAACAGACCTGGACTTCTTAAAAAATAGGGGTTTTTTATTTTCTGAAAGAATTGCCATTCATTTTGTATCTCACAGTACTTCTTGTGCACCTGGACTAGGTAATTTCCCAAAATATTTTCAAGATGGCTGCTGGCACATGTTTGCCTGTTAGCAACACTTGCAGTTAACATTCATGTGGAAAAGAGGTGGATTGTATGAGTGTTTGTAGGAATCAAAGAAAATGGCTGATACATACCCTTTAAACAAACTTACTCCTTGCATGAGTACGGTGTTTGAGAATTATCCTTTGTAAGAACAAACTCTTATGAAGTAAGATATTCTGTAAATTACTCTAAAGGTTTATAGAATAAGATTTTAGGAAACAATGTCTTTTCTGGAGGTTTCTAATTTGTGGTAGCAATTCAGTATCTGCGTGTCAATTACTATATTCTCTAAGATCATTTCGCAGAAAATCACTGGGGAAAAAAAAACCACAATTATTTTTATCGACTTGTTCAGGACTTTTCCATAAATATTTTTACTTGTATTTACTCAGCCTCAGAGCTTGGGTTTTAGCTGCATTTATCCTTTTGTTGCCCCTGCCCCACTTTTCCAGCAGGTTGCCTTCTCTCTGTTTTATTGTGGCTGCTTCTGTCTCACCCACATTCAGGTGTTTGGTTCTGTCAGCTCCTCTACTGCTGTCATCCTACATTTTTATAAACTCTCTTTTCCCATAGTCTGTCCTATTTCTTCTTTTTTTTCAAGGAATTGGTCATACATGGTAGGATGGACTCAGGATATAAAGATGATATAAGAGAATTTACCAGGCAAAAGAATGGGACCAGATAAAAGATGAGTCACTGTCATTCTTAAAATGGAGTGGACTGGGAAAGAATTGGGAAAGAACAGGTTTTTGGTTTAAGCTGTATTTAATACTAAAAAATCTTTGTTATAACTTTGTTTTTTCCCTACAATGTTTTTCTTCAAGTATTTTGACTAATATTGTCAAATTATTGTCAAACAGTCTTATTTGCTGTTTTCAAACCAGGCCTATGCTTGTATGTACAAAGCACCTGATGGCTTCAGTGACCTCCTGATGGCTTTAGTGTGCTGTGACTCCTGAATTCCCGTGAAATCACATTTATCCATGTAAATACAACTAAAATCCTTTGCTCATGGTTGCACAGACACAGGGCATTTGTACGAGAGCCCTTGCACCTGGCGCAAGGGAATGCACCAGAGTATTTTGACTTGCATTTTGTTGTGTATTTTAACTTTCATTTTGTTGTGTTTCTGCATTTTTAAAAGCTTTTTTTCTTCAGGGGGAGAGGATATGTGGGGGGGGTGACATAGCAAATCTCACTGTTTCATGTTGGAGTGGGTGAGACTTCTCTGGTAAATGACGTGAGTATATGGTTAATACCGCAGTGGGATCAGTGACATCGCTGCTCTGTGCCAATGGAAATGTTGATGCTGACTGAACAATGAAAACCCAGACTGACAGTTATGAGCAAATGTGATTCACCACTAATTTATCCCTAGGTATTGAGATGGCCATGAGACAACTTGTCTTCAAGTCTGTATAATTTACAAATGTAAATGTAGAGAGCTTGAAAAATAATTTTCATTGTCATCTTTTTTCTGTGATTGCTTTTGCTTGCCCAGCCAAGAAGCAGGTGATCAGTCAAGTATGAATTGCCAATGGCTAATGAATAGTAATCAGATTAATAGTTTGTAAATAACCCTTAACCTGAAAGCTGCTTTTCTAGAATATCTGATGATTTTTTACAAATCAAAATGTATTTTGCCTGTTTGAAGAACATATAGATACATATTTATATATGCACAATTGATATGCCTTGTATGAGTACACAGATACCTAGTCTGAGACAGTGATATTTGAACAACTGCAGTTTGGATGAGCAGCAATTGAGGAATTTAGCATAGTTATATATAGATTAGCATAGTTAAACAAGATTTCTACAATTATTAATTGACAATGTAAAGTTTCAGTAATTTACTCTTTTAATTGACAGAACAATTTGGGACTAATCTGTCTGAAGGACTTGCTTTAATTTTTTCGGGTGACTGGCTCTTGCCTTTTGTCAGTCGTTTGAATCTGATTAGCTCTTTCAATTTAAACATTTTAGTATAAGAGTTTTTCTAATAAGAAATTGTTAATTGCTAAACAAACAGGCTGCAATAACAAAACACAATTCACTGAAATTTTGTTTCCATTAACAAAACTTTCTCTCGGAGAATTTAAACATTCACTGGATCTCTAGTCCTTGTACAGCAGTTTACAGGGAAAAGCTCTCTATGTAATGGTTGAACTTAAAGAAAAAAAAAGAATCTCACACAAATGGGCATGTAAAATAGAAGTTGTTAAACTATTTTGGTAAAGGCAAATGTCCTAAGAGAAAGTGGATCACAAAATAGATTCAGTTTTCTTCATTTTAGTTCAGGATTTTAGGCAACAGGTTTTAAGAACCATGCAGATGGAAACAGTTTAGTAAAACCTGAGTCTTCTTGTTTTGTTTTGTGGGATTTTTGTTTGTTTAATTAGAGTCTCTAATCTGTTTTTGCATTCTAAACCTTTTTCAAACTCTGGATTGTTTCTCACTGTTACTGAACATTCAGCTGGCTGGAAAGGCACTTTAATTTGAGAGCGTTGCTATTTTCAGAAGAATATATTTTTCAGCGTTACAGATTGATACATAAAGACTCTAGCTGTAACAGGAGTTGGTGTGTTTTCTAGCGTTAAAAGAAGTCCTGAAATTATAAATATAAAACACTTGAACAATTTAAAATAAACCCCAAAAGCGTAGGTTTACACTGTTTTCGAAGCAGGAGTCGAAATTTGAAAGAGCGAGCCTAATTTTGAACGGAGGGAAGACTGCGGTAGTTCGATGAGGGTTCCCACCGACACCTGGACCCGGTAATGCAGCACCTGGAGTGGCGGCGGACGGCGTGGAGGTCTGATCTCCGGGAAGGTAGAGCAGCAAAACAGAATCTCCTGCTTTTCGGGTGCCCTGCTGGCAACGGCAACACAAACATCTTTTCCGTCAATATCTGCAACGGTTGCGGCCGTGCCCGCTCCATCCCCCCTGCGGGGCAGCGCCCGCCCTGGCTGCGCGGGGACCCCGCCGCGCTTCAACAAAATCTGCTGCCAGCGGCACGGCGGCGGCCCCGCCTGGGTGGGCACCAGCGCGGCGGCCGCTTCTCCTCCCGCTGGCAGGGGGGAGCGCCGAGGAGATGCGTCGCCCACCTGGGGACAGCGGCTCCCTCCACCCC
>WBNO01017359.1:0-13939 GCA_013400575.1 Peucedramus taeniatus
ATTTATAAGTATCACATTTGTTAATTCATGTCTTTCTCACACCATCTTCCTAGTGATAATTTTAAATGGGTAATTAAAATGGTAAAACAAATTTTCTGGTGAGGATATAGATGAAATCATGGAGTGACAGTTGGAGTATATCTTAAGAGGCCTTAAACTATATGTGTGTGTATGCATGTATGTACATTTGCTATTGCAAAATGGTAATGGAGCTTATGGCACTCATATAGAGACTTTTGAGAGTTAAACTGTTAGGCCTATAAGGTTAGTTTTTATGTGATGGAACTGGTATTGGTTGTGTGTAGGGGAGGTTGTTATTTTTGTGTTTTTTTTTTTTTTACTGAAATTGCATATATCTTTCATTGGAGAATACATATTTGCATTTCTGCTAATACTCCTTATCAAAATGTTTCCAAATCTGCAAGGGTGGCAGCAATTAACAAAACAGTGTGTGCATTTGGGCTCTCTATAGTACGTTAAGAAAATCTTGGGCCTTATGGGTATTTTTAAAAATGTGAACTTTTACATTTCTTATGGATGCAGTACTTTTCTTTCTGAACTAATAATTGTTCTCAGCATGATGAGATCTAAAGTTGAGTAGTCATATCAAGTTGGTTTCCCTGAAAAGACTCCAGATCTACTATATGTGTTTTATGATGACTGTTACAGATGTATTTTGAAGGTAAAACTCGTGCAATTTACAGGCATTCAGATAAAGAATCAAAATTCATCTACTCCTTCCATGAGGCTGATACTTCCCATGACTTTTGTCAATTGGAATATTTAACTATGTATAGTGTCAAATCTTTATGTTCATGGCTTATTATAATTTATACTTCTATGTGCAAAGGGGTTGTAATTCTCCATTTGCAGTTATTTTGACAATAGTACATTAGACTTCATAGGGAGATATTTTAGAAGAATCCTTTTCTCTTTCCTTATCTCCAGAAGTTATATAATAGTATTGAAAGATATTTTAAAAATGTACATACCAGAGTGGTGACCTGAATTTTTCTATTTGTTTTGAGTTTTTTACAGGATCAGGCAGAAACTAGGGATTGGCATGCACAGAAAATAAAATAGCTGTGGGCAATTGAGTGCTAAAAGCTTTTTTCAGTTACTCAGGAAGCTTAGCATAAATTATGGCATTGTGAAAAGTGTATATTATACAGTGCAATCACTCAGGGTAGACTGTGTTGTTAAGAAGTGATTTGTAACATAAGAACAAATAACTACTTGAAAATGTGCACATGACACCTAAGCTTCACTTTGTTGCTCAAATGGCAAGAAAATAAGATCCGTTGGTAGACATATTCAGCTTTAGTCATTATAAATATCTTAAATTATTCTTTTCATTCAGAAATGAACTTATATCTCTACAGATTTTTATTTCCTGTTGAATTGAATACTTAGACTGTTGGATATTTCCTTCTACCCTCTGATATCATTACCAGGATAATCCCCAATGATTGATGAATGTTTATAACTCTGTTGTGGTTTGGACTCACGAACTGTATAATTAGATTTAAGAGAAAACCAGATCTGCTTTGACATTTTTAAACAGATTTTTTTCATAGAAATCTGTCATAGATTGTCAAATTGAATTGAATGCTTGTGCATGCTTTTCATTAATTTATCTCTTGATATGCTGATCTTCTGGACTTGTACCTTTTTCCACTTGCTGTTGTTTGCAAGCTATATTATGTGCTACATTTGTGACAAGATTCTCAATCTATGTTGTTCATACAGAAGTTGATGGTTATAAGTTACAGGTTTTATTGTTGAAGAAGAAAGATGTTTTGTAACTGAAGAAGTTTAAGCCAGAAATTATTCTTCTACTTTTATTATCAATATTGAATATTATTTGTTGTGGGCTTCACAGTTTCTTTCTGTTTGTTCTGGGTTTTTTTACTTTTTAAAATAGTTAGGTAGTTAAGCTTCATCAAGCAACTTTTTCAGCCTCTTTATCCACAGAATTTAACATTGACTGAAGGCCAGACTTTCAAATCACAATTTGCTCATGTCATAGGGCGCCAAATATAAATTAATAAACCTACATTAGTATTATGTCTACTGTAGATGTGTTTTGAACTCTTGAACTCATTAATTTGAGGGAAAAAACAAAAAAAAAAACCTTTTTTCTCTTGTAGCATCAACAATTGCAAGGACCTGCACATTTCAGTATAATACTAAGGAAAAAAGAGTGTTTTATGGTTTTGGGTTTATGCTGTCTTGTAGGTGTTGAAAAAGTTAGTTTCTGATTCATTAACAAGTTAATTGATACTGATTTGATCTCTAACCCCTATATGGGGAAAAGTACATTGTCTGATGGTCATATACAAAATCATTGTTCAATTTACATAGGCTAGAATTATTTAAGAGATCAGGATATACATATTTCCAATAAAATAGCCTCTTGTAAAAATATTCTGGTTTTAACATTCATGCATTTTAGATATTTACAAATCTTTTGCATAGTTCTCAGAATAATATTTCCTATGTAATCCTTTTTGTGCATCTTAAAAGTGCTTCACAGGAAAATTAATATTACCCTATTCTGTAGATAGACTTTATGCACTAAGTGGAATTTTTATAAAATGTATGTTTGCTCTCAAGGTTTTTGACCTGATAGAAACTTAATTGAGTCTCAGAGAGTATGATTCTTTAGTGCTAGAGCTCAGGGGTGTTTGGGAATAACCTCTGTAAATTCTTTTCTAAATGAATTGAGCATACTTGCTGCACTTTCTCTGTATCGATGCTTTAAACTTGAAAACAGTTATACCAAATATTTTGCAGAGGGAAAAGTTATTTTTATTTCTTTGACACTTCCCATATGTTTTTACTGTTGTCTGTGTTTCATATTTATGTTCATTTGACTTTTTTACCTTTTATCCCTTGTTCACCTGTAAAATAATTGTTTCAGTGTTTAATATTGTTGAGAGAGCTAATGATGCCTTTTACAGGTTAAATCTTTTTTCAGTCTACTATGTGTGATTTCAGCCCTTTGTTTTTCCTTGGGAACAGAGGGTCTTCACACAAGATCATAGAATGAAAATTATTCAAATCAGTCAGTCTGTTTTAAAACAAATCTTATTCTGCTGTTAATCTTTTTTTTGACTTTGGAGCTACAGTCTAATTTGGTTTAGTCTCTATAAAGTTTAGAAGTAATTGATTTAAAAATTGTTAGTTGTATTGATAATTGCAGAACATTAACTTCAGTGTATTTTATATGTGGACATACAGTTTTTCAGATTATAATCACCACTGTGCAATACTGTATTTTAAAACTATCTTTCTATTTCCAATAGGTTTCAGGAGGAGAAGATGAAATTCAACAGCTGCAAAAGGCTTTACTAGATTATTTGGATGAGAACACAGAAATAGATGCATCATTAGTGGTAAATTTCAGCTTTCTGATGTCAAATTTATATAAAAATAATTTTAGTAGCATGCAGTGAATAAAACTAATAAAACTATTTTTGGTCATGCATATTAGAGATTCAATTAAATTGTCACCCTAATGTATAATGTTGATTGTGTTTTCTGAAATATGGTTGATGCATTAAACTCACTTAATCTCTTATATCTGTTAATTTCACTCTTCTACATCTGTTGTTTTTGTTTTCTGTGTATCCTGCTGTATTTCTCCAGTTTTCTCGGAAGTTTTACATAGCTCAGTGGTTCCGTGATACAACTATGGAGACAGAGAAAGCAATAAAATCTCAGAAGGATGAGGATTCATCTGAAGGAACTCATCATGCAAAAGATGTTGAGACCACTGGGCAGATCATGCATAGAGCGGAAAGTCGCAAAACATTTCTTCGCAGCATCATTAAAACTGCTCCATCTCAGTTCAGTACATTAAAGTACGTTTGAGCACCACTGCTTTATTAACCATGCATTTGACATTTTTAATCATTTTTTATAAACATGTCCTAATTAAAACATTGAATTTGTTGCAGGATGAATTCTGGTACTGTGGACTATGAAGATGCATGTTTGATTGTTCGCTACTTGGCCTCTATGAGGCCATTTGCCCAGAGCTTCGATATTTATTTGACACAGGTAAACTGTGCTGGAAGTCTTAGTACAGTGAAATGCAGTTGGTTTCTGATTCCAAACACTTTTGTGATAGTGTGCCATATCTGTTCATTGTTGAGCATGGGTATTTAACAGGCCACGATAACACCATATGCTTTCTGTATTAATGACATAAGTGCTTATATTTATTTTTCTTGCATACATTTTATATGTCATATTGTACATGCATTATTTCATTTGTTAATGGATGTAGATAGCAAAATCAATATCTTAGATGTACACAGTAAAAAATAATTGCAAAATGTTGAAATTTCTTTTACAGTTTCTGCCAGATGCATGCTCATCTGGTGATATTAACTCATTAAACTGATCTTCATTTGAAAATACAAGCCAGCTCAGCTACTTGCTTACAGTGCATGTTACTGTCACTTTGTAAGCTGCTGTTTAACCAGTCTGTTTTCTTTCCTTTTTCTGGGAGAAGAGCACTAACATGTTGTCATGGCAACATGTTTGGACTCTGGTACTGGTTTGGTTTAGCTTAGTTTAGGTTCTGTTACTTATAGTGATCAGCATACAGAGCCATTCTTAAAATAATAGTGCCCAAATCCACCTCTTTCATTGAAAGAACCATGATGAACGCCACAACTGAATGGCAAAAGTACAGTTTAAAATTAAAGGACTTCTTATTTTAGTTACTCCATTTGCATGTTATTCTGCTGCATTGTTGCCTGTTAAATAGTTTGCTACCTTCCCAAAGCAAATGAATCTTTGTTTTTGTTCTCTTATTAGATTCTGCGTGTACTTGGTGAAAATGCAATTGCTGTTCGAACAAAAGCCATGAAGTGTCTGTCTGAGGTTGTTGCTGTAGACCCCAGTATTCTAGCCAGGGTAAAAAAATCTGAAATATCCATCATGTATATGCATTCTTCTGTCACACTTAAAAAAATCTTTAATTCTTATTTTGCATTTGTGTTTTATTTCTTCCTTTTTAGCTGGATATGCAACGAGGAGTTCATGGGCGGCTAATGGATAACTCCACTAGTGTACGAGAAGCAGCTGTGGAGCTTCTTGGCCGATTTGTGCTCTGTCGTCCTCAGCTTGCTGAGCAGTATTATGATATGCTGATTGAAAGAATATTGGTATGGTGACTTATTTATGATAAGTGTCATTGGGAAATTTGTTTTCAACTGAGTTTAGATGTTTAATAATATGGAATGATGATTCCAAGAGTATGTTATATATATGTTATTATTTTAATGGGGAGCATCATGCTTTTAAGACCAACCTTCTAAAATGCATTGCTTGTTTTCAGTGAGGCTTTATTACATTGTTGTGATTTCACCTCAGCCAGCAGCCAAGCCCCACACAGCCGCTCACTCACACCCCCACCATCAGGACTGGGGAGAGAATCAGAAGAGTAAAAGCCAGAAAAGTCCTGGGTTGAGAGAAAGGCAGTTTAACAAGGAAAGCAAAAGCCACACACACAAGCAAAGCAAAACAAAGAATTCATTGAGCCCTTCCCAAGGGCAGGCAGGTGTTCAGCCACCTCCAGGAGAGCAGGGCCCCATCCTGTGGAATGGTGACTTGGGAAGACGAACACCATCACTCCAAATGTCCCCCCCTTCCTCCTTCTTCCCCCACTTTACATACTGAGCATGATGTCATATGGTCTGGAATATTCCTTGGGTCAGTTGGGGTCACCTGTCCAGGCTGTGTCCCCTCCCAACCTCCCATGCACCCCCAGCTCCCTCCCCAGTGTACAAGGAGCAGAAAAGGCTTTGGCTCTGTACAAGCTCAGCAATAACAAAAACATCTCTGTATTATCAACTCTGTGTTCAACACCAACCCAAATACAGCCTAATGCCAGCCTCTGGGAAAGAAATTAACTCTACCCCAGCCAGAACCAGCACAACTGTCCAGCTCCAACTTCAGCTGAGCTTTGGCCACACAGATTTTCTCCCTACAGTGGTGAGCAGCATCTCTGTATTCTTCCCATACCACCTGACCTTGCTTCAACTGGGCACACACCTTCCTTTTTTGCCTTATTTCCAAGAGAAGATTCCTGCTCCGCCAAGTGGGCCTTCTGCCTTGCCTGCCTGACTTCTGACATCTGAGAATTGCCTGCTCCTGTGCCCTTAAAAGGAGATGTTTAAAAAGTGAGCAGCACTGATGGACCCAGTACCTGCAAAAGTATTTTCCCAGGGGACCTTACTTGATATTTCCCTGAGCAGCCTGAAGTTTGCTCTCCTCATGACTAGAGTTGAGGTTTTGCTAGCACTTTCCCTCCTGGCAACAGAGATTTTAAACTTGATTGCTCAGTGGTCACTGTGACCAAGACAGCCGCCAATCACCACTTCATTCACAGAATCACAGAATATGGTGAGTTGGAAGGGACTCACAGGGATCATCGAGTCCAACTCCTGGCCATGCACAACACCATCCCCAAGAGTCACTCCATTTGCCAAGAGTGTTGTCCAAATGCTTCTTGAACTCTGTCAGGCTTGGTGCTGTGACCAGGTCCCAGTGGAGCCTGTTCCAGTGCCCGACCAGCCTCTGGGTAAAGGACCTTTTCCTGATATCCAACCTAAACCTCCCCTGACATAGCTCCAGCTGTTCTCGAGTCCTGTCACTGGTCACAAAGAGATCAGTGTCTGCCCCTCTTCTTCCCCTCACGAGGGTGTTGTAGACTGTGATGAGGTCTGACTTCAGTTAGGTATCTCTTTGGATGCCATGAACAGTGCAATACTCAAATTTCAGTGGAATACAATCAGATTTATAAAGTCCCACAATGTAGTACACACACTGAACTAAGACTGAAGCCTTCTGAAATGAGGAAGGGGTGCTGCAACTCAATTTCAGATCTTTAGCAGAACTATCGTCACCATGCCACAACTCCACAAGTCTTCACTTAGCCCTCAGATTTTCCTTTCAGCAAGATCCTTCAGTTCTTAAAATCTTCCTATGTTCCTTCTGCTTAGATTACAATTTATAAAGCATTGATGTCTTAAAGTTCTAATACATATATACTGACCTCTACTTTTACAAAGTGCTCTCTCTTAATACAGAAAAATCATTGCTAAACATTATGAAACAGCTGTCCTTACCTCTTATCAAATAAATGCTCAACATACTATTCAGTGAGGAAAACACTACTGTGGATTAGAAATTAAAGGAATTTTTAAACTGGAAGAGATGCTTCAAATTATTATATCCTTTCTATTTCTACAAACAGAAATCTCCAAACCGGGGAAAGAGTTGGGCTCTTTTTTACAATTGCTTATAGTTATTGCTATTGTTTATTTGTTATTTATTTTTCTGCAGCTGAGGCTTATCCAAGTGTTGAGTCACCAGAGAATGTAACAGTATTTTGTAAAATGATAAATTAGAATTACTTACGTGAATGAACCCAGCATACTTTTTGTCTATTTCCACCAATTGCTGGTCAGCTTTGTTTCGCATAGAGGGCTCTGGATCTGTGCCCATAGCAATTAAGTATGGCACACACTTGAAAAAAAAAAAAAGAAATTATTATTTAGAGTCATTGCATCTCTTCTTTCTCACTCTTTTTTATTATAGTGTTGTTTATGTTATATTCTGACTACTGCAGAAACTAGAATAGAAAGCTTTATGCAACTTACTGCCTGACTACTTTTTTCAAGCAAATAGTACAAAATACACAAAAGACCAGTGTTATAGAATCATAGAATGGTTTGGGTTGGAAAGGACCTTAAAGGTCATCTAGTTCCAACCCCCCTGCCATGGGCAGGGACACCTTCCACTAGACCAGGTTGTTCCAAGCCCCGTCCAACCTGGCCTTGAACACTTCCAGGGATGGGACAGCCACAGCTTCTCTGGGCAACCTGCTCCAGGGCCTCACCATCCTCACAGGGAAGAATTTCTTCCTAATATCTAATCTAATCCTACTCCCTGTCAGGTTGAAGCCATTCTCCCTCATCCTTTAACTACATGCTCTTGTAAAAAGTCCCTCTCCACCTTTCTTGTTGGCTCCCTTCAGGTCCTGGAAGTTCACAGTTAGGTCACCCCAAAGCTTCTCTTCTCCAGGCTGAACAATCCCAATTCTCTCAGCCTTTCCTCATAGCAGAGGTGCTCAATCCCTCTGATCATCTTGGTGCCTCCTCTGGACTTGCTCCAACAGGTCCATGTCCTTTCTCTGCTGGGGCCCCAGAGCTGGAGGCAGCACTACAGGTGGGGTCTCACCAGAGCAGAGGGCCAGAATCCCCTCCTCCTCTGCTCTCCACACTGTGGGATCAGTCCAGCCCAAAGGGGGTTTCTGGGTGCTAGCACACACGGATGGGGCATGTCCAGTCTCTCACCAACCAGCATCCCCAAGTCTCTCTCCCCAGGGCTGCTCTCAATCTGTTCATCCCTCAGCCTGGATTGATCCTGGGGATTGCCCGACCAAGGTTCAGCACCAGCACTTGGTCTTGTTAAACCTCATGAGATTCCAATGGGCCACTTCTTGAGCTTGTCCAGGTCCCTCTGAATGGCCCTGTCCTTCAGGTGTGTCACCTCCACCACTCAGCTTCATGTCATCTGCAAACCTGCTGAGGGTACTGTCAATCCCTTTGTATGTGTCATTAACGAAGATATTAAATAACACTGGTCCCAATACAGACCCCTGAGGGACACCACTGGTTGCTGATATCCATTGAGATTTGGAGGCATTATAACAGAAGTTGTGTGAAGTTTCAGATAGTATTTCCAGTTCTCTCAAACTCTAAAGTCAATTTACAACTACAAAAAATGCCATTTAAAAAAACCACAAACCACACACCACCAGTTATGACTGAACATGCACAATGGTTGTGTTATAAACAAATAATTACAAAAATATTATGTAAGCAAAGAATAATGGTGATGATAACTGAAGTTCTGACATTGACTCTGGAATTCCATAGTGTTTGGAGGACATGGGAATTGAGGCGAAGGCAAGCTGTCACAGTTTTCAGGATAAAGAATTAAAGAAAAGAGCTTGGCATACATGTGAAATTCCTAACAGAAATATGCTCCAATGTAAATTTGCATGTGCACTTTAGGCCCTGGCTGGGCTTTTAGATCTTGATCCAAATACAAGAAAATACAGCATTTGGAATCTAAATTTCAAAATATGCTTTCTGTAAAGGCCCCTTGCTATAATAAGAGATTACTGTAACATAGCTGCAAGAGAAAAACTAAAAATGTATCTAGCAAGTGCAAAAAGCTCTGAAACCTGAAGACCAGAAAAAGAAAAACCACATCATAAAAGGTTACCATACCTGAACAGGATGGATGAGACCCTGGTTTAATGTCAGTGCAATGACATTTAGAGCAAAGTGGCGTACACTGGACTGGGTATGAAAGAAAGACTCAAGGACCTGTTTGAGATATAGCTGCATGATGGAACTACTCATCCCTGAGGAAATATCACCCATTTCTTTCAGGTCTTCCTGCTTTGCTACTTTTTTCCCTGTAAAAAGGATGAAAGCAATAGCACACTCACCACAGTATAACAATTTACTTTGCTATTATTTGATGCATACTTATCTTTAAGCTTTATAATACAAAGACATTTCAGCCATCTTAGAATGGGTTTATGATCTCATGAAACATAAAGCAGTCTGATAGCAAATATACTTAAAAAACTTAAAGTCACACAAATTTAAAGTCTTGTTCCTTGATAAAGGTTTTATTTTTTACCATTTCTTATTTTGTATCTGCTAATTAACCTTAGAGAGTATTTTGATAAAAAATATTACTACCATCATTACAGCAATCATGCATTCTGGATTGCTTTCAGGATTTATACATCCTGAAAGTAAATAATAAGCTACACGTCTCAATATACCTATGCACATAATGAATTTTCAAAAATTATTCTATCTTGTGTACAATATTACTAATTAGATAACAATCTTAAATTACTCAGTTCATGTATACAGTAATTGTATGCAAGAAAGTTAGATTTTGCCTGCCTCAGCACAGAAGTCAGCACTTACAGTCTCTGTCTGCCTGCTGCATACGTGTATCCTCCTCCTGCAAGTAGGTCTGGAGGTTTTTCAACACCTGGATTTTTAAGTTTACTGAACAGTTCTTGTCTGAAAGAATGCTGTTGTACAGGGTCTTCACTTCCTGTTCAAACATTAAACTTGGGTGTTGTATAAATGCAAATCCTAAGGGTGGAAGAAAAGAGGAAATATTCCATGTTATTAACTAGAAACTGTATTTCTGCTTCTTAAGTCTTTCTTCAAAATAGAGGTATGAAATTTATCTCCTCCCAAGTGTAGTGCTAACAAACAATATTGCTTTTTCATATGCACACCATTCTAAGTTTATAAGGAGTTCTATTATCTGTCTGATAGATAAAGATGCGGTCCCGACCCAGGGCAGTTGAACTAAGAGTTATATAGGTCTGGAAGCATGTCAAGTGTACTGGTCTGCATCTCAATGACTAGGAGGTCTCCCAAGAGCAAGGGAGGAACATTGCTAAAGAATCACTCGTTTTTCTAACACATTTGGAGAAAAACATTGTGCTGAAGCTATGAGGAGTTATATGGATACAGAGAAAATGGGGAAAATTTGCTAAATATCCTGGGTATTTAAACAATAAAATCTTAAAAGAAAAAATATAGCGAACACAATAAAATAAAGTTTAGACCTCTCACTGCTATTATTCATATACCTATTAAGGTCGTGTCTTGAAAATTATCTAAAGCATTCCCAAGACTACATCTGTTAGAAGATACACACTATAGAACTGCTTTTAGCTGCAGCCTTACCCTTGACAAAGAACTGGTTATTCTTAGTCAGGGAAGTCTTTATTTCATAAAAAGTTTGATCTAAATAAGTAACAGCATATATAATTTTAGATCACATATGTAGATTTAGGAGTGCTGTCAACAGACTCTTACAGAGTATAAAAAATGGTAATGGGAACATAACTTCCCAATTTAAACTATACTTTACTTGAATAATTTTTTACGACTATGAGAAAAGCAAACATTAAGTGTATTTTTCACGACCATAGGAAACTAAGATTCTGAATGAACACACAGAAAACATAAACATAAAAGAAGAATGGGGGAAAAATGAAAGCAAATAAAATTATGTGAAACCAATGTATAAAAGTGGGTGTAACAAAGGGAAGACTGAGTCAGGTTTTTAAAACTGGCTCTGTGCACACAGAAAAGACAGGGTAGATAAAGGCTAAGTCTAGGGCAAGACCTAAGTGCATTTAAGATCTCGTTTCAATTTCAAAACAGGAAGAGGAAAGAAGGCAGGGGAGATGGAGGGGAAAGAGGTGAAAGAAAAAGGAATGATGCTCCTCTTTGAAGTAGGTAGTATAATTGTCCACTCTATACAGGTGTATATTGATGTTTATAACTTGACCACCTCTGAGAAAGTCCAACCCATTTCTGAAGTTTGATTTTGAAAATGGAAAGCACTTGCATGTATGTGTAACAATCCATAACTCTCTTTCATTCACTTATTTAAAAGAATCTAAAACCACCAGTTCTCTTAGGGAAATTATTATTTTTCCATCCCCTGTAAGCAGGGAAGAAATTTTACTTGGCATAAGAATTTGTCACAGGGGATGAAAAAAGGCAACTGCTGTGTTCCTTTAAGGACTGACTTCACATCTTGGGGCTGCTCTCACACCACTTCTCTTCATACCTTTGTTTTCACTCTGTTAAGGTTAAGCACTGAACTTGGCTGAGTAAGACATTACCTGTTGTTAGATACTAACAAAATTTTTTATCCTCAATCTGCCTTGCAAGTACACATCTGGAAGAGAAGCATAACCATAACGCTTATAGTTAATCTCTCAACAGCAGTGACACATCCCAAAGCAAAGGTTAAAACTGTTGAGCGTCCTTAATGTAAGGACACACTAATAATTACCAAAAGGAAAGTACACACTCTTCATTTGATGCCTTCAGTGTGTATAAATTTTGAATTAGCTTGTTAGTAATTTTCACCTTATTGCTGCACATAAATGTTGAATGTATTTGACAACTTGACTCAATATTACCAGCCTGTAAAACAGAGCTTTGCACTGCCTACTACATCTCTGTACACCCAAGCAGCTACCTTCAAAGTGGAACCAGTACTTAGATGAGACTAATATATCACGGAAAACAGTTGTCTGAGGTTTAATTAAGATAAAGACTGACATATTTACAGGCAGAGAAAAAAAGAATAAAAAAATCTGAAGAATGCCTACTGATAGTCACTCCTGTTTTCTCCTCTTCCCCAAACTGATCACAGTTCAGTCTGTAATTCAGGAACATTTCTGATGAATACAACACTCAGCCTCCATGAGTAAAGCAATCATGTCTATGGTTAGGAAGGCAGCCCCTATCCCATGTGCAATATTTTGTATAGAACAATTAAATTAGAATGGACTACAGTAAGTGTTGTGCATCTTGATACAATGCCTAGAAAAACCTCCAGCTAGTTGTTAGCACCATAGCACTGTTCCTGCAACAGAGGCAACTCTAAAGCCATTAATCCCACTCAGCTGTCTGCAATGGTTTCCTCACAGAATATCAAATCAAGATTCAGTCTCAGCCCTTATCCTCAGTCCTCCCTAGCCTGAACTGTACCAGGATATCTAAAAAGCCACCTAGAGAGCAGCATAAGGAGGAAAATTCTTATACAGTTAAACCATACAATGCAAGCTCACACATAGGAGACAACTTTCTTTAGACTAAGACATAACCATGAACTGAACTCTTCCAGAAACCAAGGTCTATCTGTCCAAACAAGATGCTCTTACATGTACAGTTTTGGTTCTTGAGCAGAGGATGAACATGATACAAACCACTCAATGGCAGTTCATGCATTACTGCAAGTCACTGAGATACTGTACTAATGCCTTCAGACAAAGAATCCATTTTAAATTGAAATACTGCCAAAGACCCAAAATAAGCTGTAATATTTAGACTATGGCATCATCTCAATGCCTCGTGAAATTTCACAGAGCATCCCTCAGTTGGTATAAACTGCCAGTTCTCTCAATTCCTGTGGAATTTATGCCCCTACACTTAAAATTCTCAAAGTTTTCCCATCATTTTTTCTAGTTATTCTTTAACCATACCTTGAGGACTGAAAAAACAATATTTGGAGTTACAACATATTTGCATGTGGGAAAAAAATCCCCATTTCCATTTACTTTAGAAACTTGATACTTTTTAAGACTTGGTCATACATCAAAAAGGTATTCACTGTCAAAAGCATCCACTCTGCTGCAGAAGTATGCAACTTCCAAGTATCCCTTTGACTACATTTCTATAGCCAGGTCTCAAATAAAACGTGGAGAACTTTGATTTTAAATAAACTTCCCTGCCACTACACAAATAAATGCATGCATTTCTACTACAGCAGAATAATAAAAACTATTAATATTTCTTACCAAGGCCAATAATGGCTTTTGTCTGTACTTCTTCATCTGAATGCTTTGTAAAATACATCAGCAGTTCAAGTACTTTATCCTTAATGTTAACCTGAGGAAATTAAAACACAAATAATAGCTATTTGAAGATGAAACAGATATTTTTAAACTCTTATATAAAGCATATATATAAAAATGGAGAAACACAATCTTACTGCATTGTCTTTGCAAAACCATGTATTTACAACCCAAAAAATATCATATGCATTATGAAGAAATGCATAGCTTTGAGGGCCTAGGAATACTGTGTTCTCAATTTGAAGTGGAGCATTCAATATACACAAGACGTGGAGAGTAAATACAAGTTATTTTACCTTACTGTTGCCCTTAAAATCTTCCTGATCAAAATCAAAATGCCGACACAGTGCTCCAACAGTGAAAAGTGATCTAAGGAGTGCTGGTTTATTGGCAGAAAGTATTGTACTGTTGGGGTCTTCTTGGTGTTGA
>WBNO01017361.1:1373-23377 GCA_013400575.1 Peucedramus taeniatus
CACTGTGTCCTAAATTAAGTGCCACACAGCAAAAGGAGTGTTTACATATGACACAGGAAGGTTTTTTACAGGAAAGAGATAAAAATGAAACCTATTTACAAAAGAGATAAAAAACATTCTATCTTTGGTGACCAGTTCATAAAACAAGTGAAGTTTATAGTCAGGACATATATATGTTCATACTAAAACTTATGATTTTATTATAAAGCAGGAAAAGTATGTAAGCCACGTTATGATGAAATTATTTACTTAAATTTCCTCATAATACCTTTTTCAGGAATACACATTTCCTTCAGTGTAAGAACTTGGTAATCATCCTAGGAATAGTGACTTTTCTCATCCTTTTGAGGTGAAACAAAGAGTTTTGTGTGATGGCAAAGTCTTTACTTCCCATTCTTTCTACAGCACACTATTTTTTCTTATTATCTTTGTTCCTTCAATACTTATGTTTTTTTGGTATTTAGATGGAAGAAACATCCATAACTCAATTTTTTCTTTCTTGTTTTCTATTGCGTACAAATACAACTGACATCTGGACATAAAAAATTTTCTCAATGTAATTTAGCAGAGTTCCTGGAAAATGTTTAGGTAATTGAAATAACCTTCAGTTATATGGAAAACATTGAAATATCCTTCAGTTCTAAAGAAAGGGAATTGCTTAATGGTCATGTATTGACTTCATATTTGTACTCTGGGAAGCTGCAAGATTTTCTCCCTGTCTTTTAAATGAGTCCAGTCTTGGTGAATTGTGCAACAAAAACATGGAAGTCTTAAAATTGGATTCACGAGTTTTCCTTTAACTGAAAGACTTTTAATCTACCATGTGTGGTACTGGGAAAACATTTGCAACTAAGAAAGCTATTCTATGAATATTCTGGGCTTGATTATGTGATGTAAAACCAGTACGTTATGAAAGGTTGAATTTGTATGCAATTCATTTGCAGCTGAATATTTTCATAAGGAGGTTCACATTTTGTCTCTTATACCTCTCTCTTCTTGTGCTTTTTGAGTCCACTTTGCAAAACATTTAAATCAATGCAGCAGTATTGTTTATGTAGTTAGGAAATGTAGAGGATTAAATTAATAAAAAAGTGGAGTTATTTATTTTAAGCATAGATATTTGTACTTAGCCTAATAGAAGGTGCTGGAAACGTTACCAAAGAACTCTTTGTAATCTGCTATATATTAGTATAAGAATTGTAAACAGGCCCCATAAATTTCTCAGAAATTTCTTTGCTGAAATAAAATCTTACCCAAGGTGTGCAAAAACTTTAGAAACAGGTTGAAATTTTCAGAATTACTGAATTGGTGGAATTTAGGAGCCTAATGCCCGTTTTCTTTCAATTTATTTAAATACTTTCAGAATACCAGTGATAAACATTATTGTATCCTTTATAACTGTATTATGTATTTCTGTTTTTCCTAACAGGCTATTTATTTTAATCAACTTTTTGCTCTATACATTTTGCAAATTAAATGACTGGGGTTTGGGTTTTGTTCCCCTGAAAGTAAGAATATACGATCTTTTGTTTATGCTCTATACTTCATAATGTTCCCGTTCAACTCAGTTAAGTTATTTATTAATTCTTCCTTTCAAGAAAATTCTTATCTTTACAGAAAAAATTCCAGTCTTTAGCATTATTTTCCTTTGCTACGCCTTTATTTGTCATAACATAAACTCTGGCTCTCTTATCATTCTTCCGTGCTTTTTACTTCTGGCACTGTAGAGAGGAGGTTAGTCCATGAATCCATCAGCTAGGCAGAACAACCAGTCAGAATTCCCATATACACCTGAATGCTACTGTAGCTTCAACAAAAAGTTGTGTAGGCCAAAATTCTTTTATCTGATGATTGCATCTGTGTTCCACTGACTTTTATGGGAGGTTTGAGAAAAAAAATGAAAGAGTGAATTTGGCTCATTTAATGCAATATTTAGAACACTTCGGATGAAAATTATCAACTGAATATGCAGCAAACTCTGTAAAGTTTAATATCTCATCCATATTGTGTAGTGCTTTACTGCCAAATCTTGTACTTTAACTAGAATACGAAACGATCAAAGAACCATCTGTAGATCTAAATATTTGGATACTTCTCAAACACATTCTGGATTCAGTGTTACTAATGGCAGTGATCGTTTTGACAAAGCTGGCATTTAACTAATAAGGGTAGTGGAACTGGAGCACCATTCCACAGACATAAAACAATACAATTAGAGTCAGTTTTCATAAATTTTCTGAAACCACCTTCCACTACAAGTGGCAAAATTTTAACCATTTTACTCTTAAAGAGAATATATTATATTCTCAGCAACTAGAAGTGACTAAGGCTGCGAGTTCAAGCTTTGACTCAATAAAAAAATTCTTTCTTATCATCTACTCCTCTACTGTGTGTAACCTACTTTACAAACCTTTCTGAATGACCTAATTTCATAAGATGTGTATATCACACTTACACCTATTGGAGACAATGTAACTTTTTCCACTAGACTAGGATTTCCATTAGACAAGCAGTCTATACAGTAAATTTTTTTTCTGATCAGTTATACCTCAATGTTTTGCTAATTAGTCTTAAGAGAAAAAATATCTTTATACTATCTGGTAATAACAGTGCATAACACCCTTCATAATGTAATATTAAATATCAAAAAACATGAGCCAAGCAAAAAATTTTGAAATGTCTCAGGGACAAGAAGGTGATTGCAAGCCATCAGCATGGACTATGAAGGGGAAATCAACCCCTTCAAATCAAGGGAAATCAAGAATCATTGCCTTCTCTGAAGATAGGCTTGGCAGATGAAGAGCAGTGGATGTTTTTTACCTTGACTTTAGTAAGGTGACATGGCTCCCATAACTTCCTCCTCATTTAAAATTTATACTGGGCAATAAGCATTGTGTCTGGTACAAATTGTACTAGACCCTGAGGAACCATAGATAGTGATAGATGGTGATAGATAGTGAGGGACTGAAAGCCGGCTGAATTGAATATAAGAAAAATCTTTTTTATGGTGATGTTGATCAAACCCTGGAACAGATTGTCCAGGGAGGTGGTGAAGTCTCCATTTTGGAGAGATCTAAAACCTGACTGGATGCAGCTCTAAGCAGCCTGTTCTACTTGCTCCTGCTTTCACAACAGAATTGGAATAGATCATGTCCAGGTGTCCCTTTCCACCTCAGCTATCCCGTGATTCTGTGACTGTGTGAAGGACTTTTTGTATCCATTGGTTTCTTAGCTAATCTTGAATATAGACCCTGGTATAGTAATTTTTATTTTCTTAGTTTTGCTGAACCTGCTGTTTTCTTGTTAGTAGTCATGCTTAAAATATGAGTGTTTGCTCTACTGCCTGGTCGAAGTGCTTCCAAAGGCTGTGCGCAAGATGGTCAGGAGAGACTGCTGGAGGTTTTCATCAGAACATCATTACAGTGCAAAGAGACAACAAAGTACATGCAAGAGTGTTTTCCACATTTGTCCAGGATTAGAAGGAAATCCCTGTTCCTGTGACTTTATACCATTGTCATGTAAGATATATAATGTGATACTGCTTGTGTTTCCTCATTGTTTGAGTACATAAATTATTCTGGCACAAATATTTTATACTTTTCAAATTGCTTTCCCAAACATCCAGAGATCTGGAAATTGCTTTTCTACAATTGTTGAGCTGGTAAATTTGATCACAAGACTCCTCAATAAAAGTAAATGTAAAAGTTTGTAAGTATATCTGAAATGCAATAACTTTGTGTCAATTTTGACAATTAATCTGTAAGTGATTCTGTGTAGTCAAAACCTGAATTTTTTGATGCAGAATATTTTGAACAAAACCATCAGATTCACTGAGAACACATTGTCCTGGAATTTGGGTAGGCAGCTGATGATTTTGGAACATGTATCCCAATGAAAATCAACCATTTCATTTTCAAATATACCAAAGCTAGGCAACTTGTTATTATGTACTCATTTCAATGTTACTCAGTGCAAAAAAACTCTGCAATTTCGAGAAGGCAACTACAAAATGGGTTGTGTTTCTCTTAATTTTTCTTATGAAAGGTGAAATGGTGTTACGTTTTGCAGGTATTTTAATTATATATTTTTTGTCAAATGCATAACAATTATCACTTCAGTGTATAGTCAAATCTGTAGAGGAAAGCAGTTTCTCCTAGGACAATAATAAGGATAATAATGAGGACTCCAAAGAGGATAAACTTTTAAAGTTGGGAGCCTGCACCTTGTTTAGACTTCTGGAGTTATATTTACTAGATCTCTGATTTACTTCTCAACATTAACTACAATTTCTAGGCAGTTTGCCTGCTGAAGGAAGCTCAGTTGACCCCCTTCTATGCAAACTGTTTATTTCCTGACAGAGAAATAATTTAATTTCAAAGTGAATTTTCATATATGTGATATGATTCTCCTGATCATTATGAAGAGAAAAATAAACAGCTATTTACTGTATGAAAGCAAACAAAAATACTGTATGGAAAGAATGAGTTCACTTAGTATCTTTCTTTTCAAATTAATTCAGTGAACAAATTATAAATGTTAATTTTATCTTTTCCCAATGGAAACAAAATATAAATGAGCTAGTTATGGCCTTCTAAATGCAGTTATTAATCAGTTTTGTTGCCACATGTTATTTATACCCATATTTATGCAAATATTCAGGTTTGTTTCCCAGATGGGTTTCATACAGTTACAGCAATCATGCTAAGTGGACAAAATACTGGTCTGTGCTATCCTATGCATGTACAAATACACAAACATCCCAACAGAGAAAGAAAAAAAGCAAACAAGCAAAGTAAACACACAGATGCATGCACATGAGTGTGTAGACACAAACCCCATATATGAAAGACCCAGACAACATACACTAAAATAATACCCAAGAGGTGGTGTAGACCAGACAGATCAATAATGTTCTAGGACGTTTTGGTATGCTATTTGTTGTTTTTCTTTTGTTTTGTTCCTTTAAGGAAAACTTGAAGTTTTTCAGTAAATTTCATTTTTGTGGGAGAGGCAGTGTCTTTAGACACCGTTATTATTGTTTCTCCTTACTCTTCACAGACTACTTAGATGAGAATCCATGTTCTCATATAATATTTTAAAACATAGTTCTATATTGAAATAATGCATTTCCACCAAAAAATCAACGAAACTCTCTGTGTAAGTTATATGAATTAAGGTATATTCAACATACTACTTCTCCAAATGCACCTGACATAATTTATATCCATGAAATTAAAGCATTTTAAACTTTTAAACTTCAGAAGTTTTCCTTCACCTGTATTCAAGCGAGCCTGCTGACTATGGTACTATAACACAAGATTAAGGGTAAAACTTGGTCTGACATTTTTATCATTTATTCTATTCTGAAAAGGTACATGTGAATGCACTCTTTTATATATTTCACAGCTTCCTTGACTCCAATCAGTGAAAAACTACCTACTGGAATTTGGCTCATTACATTCCAAAACTGCTTTAAAAAGTTCAGCCACTGTGGTAGGTCAGAGACAGTTACTACCTCCTCTGGTAAGCTTCAGTAACAAGCTTTCAAGTTATGACCTCCTATGGGCTCCTAATTTCTATAGAATTATAGAACCAGCTGTCCATAGTATAAAGTTAACGTTGTCTTGAAACTCCCTGCATAAAGATGGCAATCTCTCAAAAGTTTTGCATTATTGTGGTGATTAAAATCTCGCTTAGGATGAAATACTGTGAAATTATTCAGTGGCTGCAGTCTTAAATACATTGCACCATGGAACTATTTTAGGTGTTCAGTTCTTGTGCTTAACATAGCTGATATGATTTGTCAAAAAAAGAAGAAAAAAAAGAGTTCATAATTAGCTTAAGGTGAAATAAATATGGGTTCATTGTCAGAAAAAAATAACCATGATATAATTACTTGATGTCTTCTGCAAGCAAGAGACTTTCTGACACAGTTGTTCTATCAGTAACTATAAAAGAATTGATGGATATTTTGGCAAACATTTCTTTAAATTTGCTTAGCCTCAAGGAATTATTTTTGTATTTAAAGTTTGTAGGAAATTGGACTCTAACCATGTACTTCAAGTGCTAAAAAAAACATTTAAAATCCAATTGCTGACAAGGGATGACTAAGAACTTGTTGCCAGCTTTTAGCACACAAAATGTTTTTGCACAAGAGAAGAAATAAGTCAAAGGTTACGAAAACTTATTACCCTTCATAGAAACCCAACAGGTTTTTTTACAACTTTTAATCAAAACCAAAATAGTAGACCAGATATGAGTACAGTAGAGCTGCTGTGACTACAAGGAACTGCTGGGTAGTCTCTGCTGAGACTTCATTCCTTAGGATGAATCTCAGCTACACCAGAATTCATAGTTCTGTACCAAAATTTATTATAGACTTTTTTCTTTCTTCTTTTAACTCATAAAAAAAAAAAAAAAGAAACAAAAGAAACACTTCCTGAAGGACTTGGAAGTGAGTACTGAGCTACATAGTGAAGGATGAAATGCGTAGAGGTTGGAATTTTATCCAAGCCAAACCTTGCAGTAGTTGGCTACCTCAAACGGAATTTCAGACTTAACTCAAAGTGACACCTCTGGAACTGTCTCCAGCTTTTTGGCATGTCCTAGCAGCCTGCTGACCGGTGCTCCCACTGGACATTTCTCAGTGTTCTTATTTCCCAAGAGATAACCCCACACATTTCTTGTACATTTGTGTTGTATCATGGAAGGACCTACCACTCACTCTGTGACCGCATGTTCTTTTGGGACAACCCATGGAGGAGGCACGGCTCTGCTCTTTGGGTGAAAGATGTGCTTACTCATAAGCACCTGGCTACCTGGGCTTGAATGCAGAGCTCACTCCCCTTGTTGCTCTTTAACTGGCATTTGTTGCCATTTAACTCATGTAATGAAAAAAGTGAAACTGGCAAGGCCTTTGGTTGAACACATGTTGCCTTTGGCTGCTGGAGTCAATGCAAGGAATCAAGTATTAAAAGAGTTATGAAATTGTTAAGAGATGGCCTCAAGAGACAGTTACTTTTTTCCTCTTTTCTATTTTTTTTTCTTGTGGTAATAACTAAGCAGGGCTAGAACTGTAGCAAAAAAAGACAAAATATACTGATTTATACCTCCTTTGGCCTGCTCCATCTCTCAGGGAACACACTGGGAACTTCAGTATTTTAGAGCTGTAAGAAAACATCACTTCCTAAAAATGACCAGCCTGCTGAGGTTTGCTTTGGGATATTTGTGCCTGCATAGAATGGCTATATTAAAGTCTACTTTGTTGAGCTCCATCTTTCTGGGAAAATATGAGTATTAGCTAAACAGCTTCCAGTTTTGAACTTAGAAAAGACTTTTGGAACATGAGGTCCAACTTCTGTTTTTAATTTCTTAACTCTAAATTTCCAATATCTTCTGTTTTAATACGATCTATTTTTTTTCTAGCATGCCATTTTTTATTATTGCAACAGAGCTGTTTTGAAACTCTTCATTCATCATCACCTGTAACATTAGTTCCATTTCCTAAGAAATTGTTGACATCTGTTTAAACACTGATACTTTTCCATTTACATGGATATTTAACTCAAGCTTGTTTTTGTGTCAAATATACTGTCTTGAAAGGATACCAGTTTTTAAAGCTAAATTATAACTTTTTAAGCACTGATGTATTTGCAAGAGATTGAGCATTTGTCTCCATATTATTTCCACACAGGAAGTAGGGCTGAAGTTCATTGAAACAGCCAAAAAACACAGATGAGACTAGCTAAACTTCACAAGGTGTCTGCCACCTCAAAGAGGGAATACATGGACTGAGTAGACTGAATGCTTTACTTTGTTTGTAGATCAGTTAAATTTTGTGGGGAAATTGCTGGGTATCTGGTTCAGCACTCCTAACAGTTAATATGAATTAATATTTTTATTTCAATGGACTTTTGATTAAGTGTTAGGACAGCCAAAAATAATAAAAATCTCAAAGGTAGCCTTTGACAAAGGAAAATGTCATTTACCCATCATGTTTTAGGTACCATCTTCAGACAGTAAGAAATGCCTGAAGCTAATCAAGGAGTTACAAAGATAGTGTATTTTAATGTGTCACCTTTTCTTAACTTCTCATGCTGTAGAATGAACATGCTTCTCATGTCTTATTTAAAAGACAGAAGAAAGATAATAATTATCAAACAAATAATATGTTGGAAAACTTGACAGTGAAAATGTGGGGGCTTTATATATTTAATTTACTTTTTCTGACTAGACTTGAATAGTTCTCTTTTACATTCTGATATTTGCAGTTTCTGCTGATGTTAACATGACAATACTGTATTGCTAAGTTAAAAAAATGAAGAAAAAATACTGTTATTCATTGTTTTTATGAAGTACTTCTCATTGGCATTTCATATAATACAGATGTGTTTGTTTGTAATCTGACAAAAAAGGAAAAATCAGGACAACGTTTTACACACGTGCTAAATAAAGAATACACTAGTTTAAGGTTTCCAAACTATCCATAAACTGAAGTTGTTGCCTTACAAGTTAGACATTGTAATTAATTATGTAAGTGCTATGTATTTATACAGAATCAGTTCAGCTTAAGTCAATACCATAGGTAATCAGACTTAATGTGTCATTTAGCAGTGACAGATGGGTAGGAACGTGCAAAAGATCATTTGAAGCATCTACACTGTGACGTCACTATGCAGCTGTTACCAGATGTTGTCTACACCTGCTAACGCAATGTTTGTTCTACCAAAACCACTGGCCAGTGGAACTGCAAAATGCCCATTGTGTAAGAAGGAGAAATGGAAGTTCACCAGCCCCAGTGCCCTGCCTACTCGACTGTCAGCTGTAACACTGGAGTCTACGACACTAGGGACCACCAGAGAGACCCCTGGGACAGGGGGGGAAATATGTTAATGATTTTGGGGAAATGATTATTGTATATATGCTTAGTCCAGGACAATCAATGAATATGTATGTAGAGTAGAGTATTGAAACAGAAACCTTCTTGTACTCAGCATGCACATATTTGGGAGGAGCTATTCCCCTGTACACCCAGCCAAATAAAGAATGCCTGCTTCTTAATGCTACATAGGTATTAATTTTACATTGAAGTTTTCTTAATTTTACAGTTTTTTTGGTAACACAACAGCTGAAAGGAAGTAAGGAACAGGGTCATCACTTACTGAACAATTTTCAGTTTGATTCGCAGAGCATGGCACTAGAGGATTTTTTTAGTTTATTTAAACTTCTACCTGCATGATAGAAACAACTTGCCATTAAAGCATGTTCAAAAGAAGACTGGAAAATCCTTTTAGAAACTGTTGATGCATCAATGTGAGCTCTTCTGACTAGTATGGTTAGATTAAAATCCATTTTAACTGACCATCTTGTATAGAATAAGTCACCCAGCAACCAACCTTCTGCAGTCCTGACATCTCCCATTTTGTGTTCCTCATCCATCTCCTAACTTCTTCCTCTGTTGAATTTCATCACACCTTACTCTGAGATTTTGACTATGTATATTCTTTGTAAAGAAGCTGAGACTGAGAATACATGCAAAGAATTAAACTTGGAGAATGAGGCTGAAAGAAGTGGAGTAAAAATCATGATACAGTTGCAAAATTCTTAGCAAATAAGATCAATTTCTTTTGCTCTTATTCAGACAGTACTTCTGAATCACTATCATTCAACTCCAGAGGCCTTTTCAGTGTCTCCCTTTTTAACCAAGAACTTAGTTTTGTACTTGACATCAGCTCTTAATCAAGAAGGCAACTAGAGTTTTACTCTGAGGACCGTATTTTTTAGTTAGAATTGAAACTCATTTGATGGATCTTTTCACCCTTATATCACTCAATATTCAGTCTTCAGAATCTTTGCTTCTGTTTTGGTGCTTCCACTTTAAAGCCATTTTCCTTTGTCCTGTTACTATATGATCTTGTAAATACTATTGCCACAAAACTTCCTCTTTTTCCAGATTGAGTAAACCAAATTCTCTCAGCTTTTCCTGGTAGGAGAGGTGCTCCATCTCTCTAATCATCTTGGTGTCCACCTCCAGACTCACTCCAACAGGTCCATGTCCTTCCTGTGCTGGGGACCCCAGAGCTGGATGCAGCCCTGCAGGTGGGCTCTCACAGGAGCAGAGCAGAGGGGCAGAATCCCCTCCCTCCTCTGCTGCCCACACTGCTTTGGACACAGCCCAGGACACGTTTGGCTTTCTGGGCTGTGAGTGCCATTGCTGGCTCATGTCCAGCCAGTCATCTACCTGCACCCCCAAGTCCTTCTGGGCAGGGCTGCTCTCCATCTGTCCATCCCCCAGCCTGTGTTGACATCTGAGGTTGCCCTGACCCAAGTGCAGCACCTTAAACTTGATCTTGTTAAACTGCATGAGATTCCCATGGGCCAACTTCTCAAGCTTCTGCAGGTCCCTCTGGATGACATTTCAAACCTCAGGCATGTCAACTACACCACTCAGCTTGCTGTCATTTGCAAATTGCCTGAGGTTGCAGTCAATCCCTCTGCCGATGTCGTTAATGAAGATGTTAAATAATATTGGTGCCATCTCAGTAATCTCTTAGTTCTTGCCTTCTGGCCTCAGGGTTATTTTTTCCAGCTAGAATAATTTCAAAAAAGTAAATTAGAAACAGAATATAAAGCAATTGTCTAAATGTCCAGACCTGAAAGCCAAAAGAATTTTATTTTAGATCTTTCCATATGATTCCCAGTGCCCAGTTGCAGGAGGCACCACTTCTGGTTGCTGCTACCAGTATTACTCTACTGCTGATCCTGAAGGATCTGCTTGGTCAGATAAAATTATTATCTCCATACCTAATTAAGACCTGATGACTGAATCTTGAATATACCTTTACCATGGTTTCAGTTTCTCTGTCTGAAATTAACTATTGTGTCAGCCAGAGGTCAGAAAACTTTTGTCCAAGGCTCTTTTTCATTATTGTTCTGTCCCAAACTGTTGTATTTTCATAACTCTTAGTGGCCTGAAATTACTACTACTATGTTTATTTTAAATCTCAACATTGTTTCTAAGTTTATTTTTCCTTACCAGAAAAGTGGAGTTACAGTGGTAGCAGCATTCCAGGTAGTAAGGTAGCTGGTGCTTGCAACCGTCCTCAGCATTTATGATTAGACTCTCCATTCAATTTTCAAACATCATAATGCATCAGCTCTCTGTAAAACTAAATCTTGTCTGTCTGTCTCTGGTATATCCAGAAAGATCTTCTGCTGTTTTGATACCTTAGGAAAGTCAGGTCTTTTTTTACTAAGCACAAGGCTGCATATACCCAAAGGATATATCAATAAAGAAATGAAATTTGACCAGTGGAACCTTACTAAACGTTATTACTAAGATAACTTTTAGGACTATGTCAATGGTTTTCTTATTAGTAGCAATTTTTGAAAAGAAGAAATAAGAGAAACTTTTTCCTTCTGTTGTTGCTTTCTTGGAAACCACACATTCTTTCTACATTTTGTTTTGTTCATGTTTCTTTTTTTATCAACTACCAGCCTTTCCTAAAAATCCCATTGTTTTATATTACTTGATGATTTTCTCACCCTGGATTTTAAACATGCTAGCCATCTTGCTCTCCTTGCAATGCTGAAATGAAAACATCTTGAAAACAGATTTCCCTGATTCTTTACAGCATTTTCTATTACAGAAGAAGGAAATAGCACCAAACAAATTTCTTTTTAAATTTTCAATAATTTTTGATATTTGGATTAGAACATTGCTAGGAATACTATTAATTGCCCACACACAGACAAAAGGGAAGAAGGCTTACTTTTTTTTTTTAAAGTTTTGAAGACTTTTACACATCAATGCATTATTGGTATCTGGTCAGTAATTTTACCTTTTTCCTCAGCGCTTTCCAAAATTTCTGAGTATAAATATATTAATATAAATAAAAAAATTATTAAGTAAACAATATGATTCAGTATATTTCTGTACAGCTGTGGTTAGATGAGAACTTTAACTCCCTAAACTGTTTGGATATAAACCAGGCTTGGATAAAAACTTTATAGTTCTGTTATCACAAAAATAAGAGTTAATCAAAATCCCTACTACTGAGCCCTGAAATAAAAGATAAAGTACAGTGCTATGTTAATGCAGCTGTCTGGGAAGAGATTAGTTTTATCTGTACGTGTATGTACTCAGTCAGATTCTCAGTAATGGTAACAGATACAAGTTCAGAGCATTAATCTTTGGATTGTCAGCTAATGTACAACTTTCACCTATAGATGGGTTTATGTTGCTTACCCAATTGCTGAGCAGTGCCAGATTTTGGTTCCAGGATTTGGAAATTTACCTTAGAAACTATATTACATAGTTTATTTTATGCAAAATGGTGGAAGCATTTCACTGCAGAATAAAAAGATCTCTTAATTTTGCAGACTGGATACATTTCTATTCCTGCAGTATCTGAATTATAATAGCATTGCTTTAAAAGTTTTTTTTCTTTGATTATCTGCATAATACAATTAATGCACTGATAAAAAGCATAGTGTATTTTTATACTTCACTGACAGAATTTTCTCATGGTAAAATTTACTTCAAAATCTTGCTATTTTCCTGGTTGCATTCTGCTTTAAATCACAGAAAATTGCCCACAGTTTTTGAAAGCACAGATGGATGGGAAATGATCAGTGTCCAGGCTGATAATAACAATCTATGAAGGAAAAATGTTTTTCCTTTGATCACTTTAATTCAAATGGTTTTACTG
The DNA here is from genome assembly GCA_013400575.1 of Peucedramus taeniatus. Taxonomy (NCBI): domain Eukaryota; kingdom Metazoa; phylum Chordata; class Aves; order Passeriformes; family Fringillidae; genus Peucedramus; species Peucedramus taeniatus. The sequence goes on from WBNO01017361.1 coordinate 14,084, forward strand.
TGTGGGCAAGAATTGTGAATCCATACCAAACAGATAGTTAACTCAGCAGCAATCATCCTTTCTAGCAAATTTCCTTCAAGTAAATGCTTTAAGTCTGATACGATGCAATAGAAGAAGACACCAGGTGCAAAGAATTTCTGCAATTAGACCCAGATATCTTTGGATCAGTCTCTAAACAGGTTTCTTGGAAAAGCAAAATATCTTCCAAGTAAATGCAAGTTCGACTTGTGAGATAACAAGAAACACAGCCATGAAAAAATAACCCAGATTCATGAAACCAATCTTGTTATAATTTTTCTACAGTTTCTACCAAGGATTCCTAGTTGCTTGCAGGATGGCATTCCTGATGGCAAAATGATTTCTATTATAAAGTCATCTTCACATGGTAAAATTTTAATAGCTGCAAGGTTATAAAATAGTTATGTCATTCTTTTTAGTAGTCCCTGTTGTTGGGACATAATACTCAAAAAAACATTGTTTTCCCAACCCTTTGCTTATAGTTCTAGGTAATCTTTCCTAATTTTCTACAGTTTAAAATGTAAGTAAACATATTCTTCTCTTTTTTTTCTCTTTTTTTTCTTTTTTTTTTAAGGCAAACAGCCTTGACATTTTTGTTTAATGCATTTAGTAAGGTAGAAACACAATTCTCTTGTTCATGAATGTGGTAAGAAAAGGCAGAAGAGCATCAAATATAAGAGCTTTCTTCTTCATGAGCCATATATAAGAAAGATCCTACATCTTCCAAGAAATCTCTTGGCTCAACTCTGTTTAGTTTACGAAATTTGAGAGAGCACAGCAGGTGTTAATTGCATCCCATTCTGGGATGTTTACTTTGCATTACTATATGGAGTAAATGGAAGAAACATAACCATGCTAGAAATTTCCAGTCCAGCAAGCCAGAATTTCAGACCATTTACCTGAATTCTGTGGCTTTTTTTTAATATGCTTATTGCAGGGCCTCTCTGAAATTAAATTTACATGTAAAAGTCTCATCTTTTATAAGCCATCACAGCTAATGTAAGAAAATTTAATGCTGTGAAGTCTTTTGAAGCAATATCTTTCATATTCCCAAAATTATAAACTGGGACATTTCTGGGGTTTTTTTGTCCTGTGATGGTAATGTTGTCAAGACAATTGTATTATATATTAAGATTGTAATATCTTAAATGTGTTACATGCTAAGTTACAGGCTTTGTTGTTGATGTCCTGTCCCACCACAGGAAAAATAAGGAGATTTTGGTTTTATAGGAGATTTACAATCTACTTCCATTAGCTAGAAGCTCTTTGCTTTCATTTTAATTTATGATTTCCTATGTTTTAGCAAAGTCTTATATTGTCTTTCCTTAGAAATAATAATGCAAACCTTAGATATTCCCACATATGCATAATAGTGCTCAAGGTTATACTGTCTGCCCAGAAAACTTAAAATTAAATTTAACATGGAAATAGAAAAGAACATAGCAATTTGAGCTTTGTGCCTTCAAAGAGACAATATACACGCCCTAAATAATTTCAGAAGCATTTGAATATTTCCACAGTCCCACTTCCTCTCTTGGGAACATGTGCTGCAAAGACTTTCCCTTAAGGAATTTCTTACAGACCAGCTCTGTTAAACACACTCCAGAGGAGACACTGAAAGACAGGATGACTGTTTTCTATATTCTTGAATAAGGTTTGTCATTTAATTACAAAGCAATTCCTCTTCCCTTGCAGTACTTTTATTCATGTCTTTAGTGCCTCAGAAAAACAGAAGATATAAGTTCTGAAGTGATGCAGCTTTGCCCTGTGGCCTTCCCAGCTGTACCAGACCATTATTACTGATGAAGTGCTCCACAACACAGATTTACAAACTGTTTGGCTTAAAATCATCTCTTTCTTCTGCTGTCAGCGAACTTAAGGACTCAGTTCCTGAAAGATGTTCAGCAAATGCAGCTCCTGTGAAGTCAGCACTCTATATTTTACAGGAATAAGATGTACCAGAGAATAGAGGGTTCTTTTGCCTGAACCTAACCTTGGTAATCAGAAAAAGTCTCACATATTGTGCTTAAATGCAAGGTGGATTATATTGTTGTCTTACTCTGAGCTTCCTGTGTAATTTGTTCCATTTTACCACTAGAGCTGTTTAACCTGGAAGCTCAGAAGAGAAGGGGTGAACATATTTCTGAACAAAATCTTATTATGGTAACCTATTGTAGAATGACGATCCCCGACACAGGGAATGATTGGCATCTGACTCCATTGATTCAGAAGGCTGAAAATTTAATTGCTTTATTAAACTATATCATATTACATTATACTATACTATATTAAAGAGATAGAGATACTAAAGAATACTAAAGAATACTAAAAAGGATACTAAAGAAAACCCGTGACTCTTTCCAGAGTCCTGACACAGTTTGGCCCTGGTTGGCCAAAGAGTCCAAACAACCATCACCAGTGTCCTGTTAACAAACAACTCTCAGCTAAACAATCTTCCCAACACATTCCACATGTGCAAAACAGGAGCAGTGAAGAGAGATCAGAATTGTTTTCTCTTCTTTGCTTTCTCACTGCATTTATGCTTCCCAGGAAAAAAATCCTGGGAGAGGGAATGCCACAGTAACCTTATGTTGCCTCGATATTTTTTGTATAAAATGTGAGCCCTTCAATTGCTAATATTGTATTCAGGGCTTCAAGAGTGGGGAAAAAGCTGCTGGAAACATAGACAAATCGAAAAACAATTTCAGGAAGAATAGACCTGTGGTTTTCTGCACACTGATGATATCTATCCTAGATGCCTGTGTTAGCCCTTTGGAAATTTCCTCTGTCTGGAGTAAGGAAAACTTTAAAAACTTTGAGTCTAACCTGATGGGAAGTGTGGATTTCCTGTATTTCTTAACATACAGCTTTACAGTTATTATTAGGATACCTACTTGAAGAAATGTGCTCCTTAAAAAGATAAAGGCATAAGTATCTTGATTTTATCCTGGAGCCACCAGGTTGTAGCAGGCAAGAAAGAACAGCAGGAAGCTTCTCTCCCCAATGCTGAAAGCAAATGGATTTGGTTGCTTAACAGATCATCTGGGCTCCATTTGGAATGCCCTTGGAATTATGTTTTTTTTCCCTCGTCAAGGAGACGGATGCTGCTGGAAAAGCTGTGTTGGTCCAATGAAAAAAACATCTCCCACTGACAAAATTTTACATGTTTCATTTTGTTTTTTGAGTATCTAGAGTTTAATATGTATTTCATACAATCAAGAATTATGTTGTACTTCAGTCCCAACAGTTTTTTAGAGTTTCAGTGATCTCTTTCCAGACTGCAACTTAGCAGAACAGTATTTAAAGGCAAAGGTAACTTCAGCCTATCTGAAAAGCACTGCATTTTGCAACCTCTCAAATGAAGAGAGTCATCTTTTCTTAAGCAATATACATATTTGAAAAAATATTTACAAAACACAAGGAACTAATTTGTTCTTCAAGTAAGTAGAATGGTTACATAAAGAAAAAAAGGAGATTGTAACGTTATCCTAATAAAGAGGTTTAATGAGTTTTAATGAAATCACATCTCTTTCCTGCTACCATGAAATGTTCAAAAGCATTTTAGAGATACTATCCTTACCCCAATTTTGCTTCTTTTGTCTTTGAAGTGATAGTAAAATAACTAACAACTCAAAAATAAATTATTTTTTCCACATTATATTACTTTCCTAATATACAAGATCTTAAGACATTAAAATTAGTTTGTGGGAAAGGTCTATAAAGATTTCAGCCCTATGTTCTGAACTGGATTTCTACCCTTGTTCATCTCTTTTGATGCAAATACATCAAGTGCAGGCTATACAAAGAATATAAGCTTCATAAGGTTTCTACAACACAACATTAAACAAATACAGTATCTTTAAATAAAACAATCTATTGGATAGATAGTGGTAGCATTTTTATGTGGAGATAGAAAAGTTGTAGCAACTATGTTGTCTGCTGTTGTGCAGAGGCACTGAATGAAGATGCCTCTACTGGAGGAGACTTTTATTCAGATTTCTCAGATGACAGTTGTAGCTTTTGTTCTGGAGATCAGGAAGTAATTGTAGGCAGAGTCTACTAGTTCTTGCTCCTATCAGTTCACTAGGTATTGCATTGCACTACTTTTAGTTTGTGACATGTAAACCAGCAACATAAGTTATAAAAAAGCTCAATCCAGGATGCTGCATGTGAGAGCATTTGTGTGGGTCCAATTAACATTCCTGAACATATAAACAGAGTTAAAACATTAGGCAACATCAATACCTCCAATACTTCCATATGCTGTTTCAGCTTTCAAACATTGGATGTGACAATCTGTTCAGACACAGCATACGGTTCAGTGTAAACACAGCTCTTAAAGCAAAGCTTTAAACACAAGATTTCTCTTTAAAGTGAACAATGTGTTCATAAGTGAATGAGATACTTACATATTCTGTGGGAGTTTCTGAGCAACCCTCCATGTTTAGATCCAAAGACAACATTCTCACAGGGCTTTCCATGAGAGCATTCCATCAGAGGGGGAAACCATGTGCATTTCAGACATTCTGGGATCAAACCTCTGAATGAGCCTATCTGGATGACACTTCAGGAGCATCTTAGTCTTGCTAAAGTTAATGTGAAACTCTGAGTGTCAATGTCAATGTAGAATGGGTTTAGCCATCAATTTTGTAAAGACTTATTTGCTGAATTTTATACTCTAAAATTATACAGCTGTTTTTATTCCTCCCCAAAGATATACTCCTCAGGATCCTCCTGAGGGTGCACTATAGATAAACAAATACTTTGCTGCATGAACAATATGGTATAATCATGCTTATAAAGAAATAAACCAAAACAGGACAAATCAGAAAAAGCAGAAAAATGAGCCTCTGTATTCTAGCAGTCTTCCTACTCTTTTCTTTGTTTTAATTTTAAGGAAGGAGGCCTTTGGGAAGGAGCTTTTTACTCATTTTCTTTACCACATCTAATATTATATTGCCCGGGCATGTCTCCCATCAGGTGTTTTTGAAATGAAACTAATAATAAATAAGTTGCTAAAAATTTCTGGATATTAAAAGAAAAATATTGGTAATATAAAGCAATACTAAAACAAAGCCAGCCTCTTTTTCTTTTTTAAATACACTGTGAAAATGCACCAGTTTTAATAAAACTGTGAATTGTTCAGGATTCTATATTTTGGTTTACTTTTTTCCACCACAGAAGGATAAAGTGTCCAGGGATACAGATTAATACTCATGTGAAAGCACTGAAATATAATTTATTTTTAAAGCAACTACCTTAGTTTTTGCAATTCACTTAGGAATCTGTGTAAAGGTTTTGCATGCATTAAATTATTTTTTCACATTTCATTCAACCCACAGCGGGACAATCAGCTTCAGGTTTCAGCTATGATTCAGTCTTGATCACAGCACATTATTATACCCACACAACCGTCATTTGCTTTTCTTTCTCCAGCTATAGATGATTGGGTTTCTTGCAGCTTTCTTAATTAAAAATCTGCTTATTTTTACTGGACTTAGGTTAAGAAGATTAAAGGATATGATGATTATACAATTTATGACTGAAATGGAAAGTTATCTGGAAAGTAAAATGGAAGTGAAATATAAGAATACGTTCTGCAAATGTAGCTTTGTACAGAACAGGCCACATTTCCAATGGAAACCTAATAGCTGACTTTAGACATCTACCTTTGTATTTGTACAATATGTTGAAGAGTTCAAAGTATTAAATGTGCCTGTAGACAGCCTAGAAGATAGCATGGATACTGAGAGACTGATTGTACAATTCAGCAGCAGGTGTTGAAGAGCCTATATTCAACTTAGTTACAGATTCAGCCCAACTTGATTTTTTCAGATGCTGACATTTTACAACTTCATCTTCTTGCTTTTATAAGAAGTTAGTTGAGATAGTAGTGGATTACACAAACATCTGTTTTATTATGCCAGTTAAACATGGTCCAGACAGCATGCCTAACATGTAAAAGAGGGAATACATTGTTTGTAATTCCTTTCAAAAAATAGTGAAGTAACATATGGATATATATTTTATTCAGCATTCTTTTTGTATCCATATGAACACAGGAAAAACTATAGGAAGTCACAAATAAGACTCTGAGCACATAAATGCATGGGGTGGCGAGTATTGGTCCTTTCTGAAGCTGCTGGAAAGACTGAATGAAGATAGAGAAGAGACTGAGTCACACATCTGCTTGTTAAGTACTTGTGCTTTATATGTGGGACATGTGAATTCATACCTCTCTTCTGCTAGAAAATATTGAATCTAGTGAGAGTACTCAACAGAACTTATCAATGTCCTGGAGTAATCCGTTCTCTGTCCTTTCTGCTGGCAATGCTGTAGTTTATTTGAACACTTAAATATTTCCTACAGAGAAAAATAGTTTTGCATGTTGGTCATTTTATTGTTTTCAACTCCATTCTCAACTACAGCTGGGGAAATCTTTTGGATTGAGGACAAAAAATTACAAAATAGTCAAGTTAGTAAAGATACCTGAAAGGAAAAATGCCTCTACTTTATATGGGAAATTGCTTGTTGGTTTTGATTTTTTTTCTGGTAATAAAAGTTAGGATAAGATATGAATATGTCACTAGACCTTTTTCATGCAGATATAAAACTTTTAAAGATTTGTACAATTTTATGTCACAGATACCATCTTGATTAAATTGGGAAGACAGACTCAATAATGAGAGGCATTTCAAATTTTGCCCTATTTACATAAAATAAATGGTGACTTAGACAAAAGAGTGAATGGATATTTAAAAAAAAGATACTATGTTAGATCAGTGATTTTGGATAAGCAACAGATGTGAATCAGTTGTTTATTAAAACCATTGGTAAAAAAAGATTCTGATCAGCACGAAGAGGATGGTCTTTTCAGCAGCAGGTGCTACTGCTTAGAATTCCATCACTGCTGTTATGAAAACAGCTGCAAAAGTATGAGAACTAGAAACAACTAGGGACAACTGGGTTTCTGTTTGTGAGAAGAAACACATTCATCTCTGAATTTTATATGCCCTCTTCTTCTCCTATCTCCCCTTGAATTTGAGTAATGAGCCAGATGGAATTGTGTCATGAATCACTAGTGGGATTGCATTGACCTACATCTAAGCATTAAACAGAAAATGCTAGAAACATTTGAAGATTCAAGCACATTGATGTGCTGTAAAAAGATGGTGACATTATTAAAGAAAGAAAACTGCCAGGAACTAAGAGGAAAACTGTGTATATTTAACTGAGATAAAGACATACAAACACAATGCTGAAATGTCTAAGTTAAATCTACATAATAATCAGAAATAGTGTAGAAAGAGTTCAGTTGGAGAAAATAGGTCACTCAAGTTGATTTCTTTTTTTGTTCAATTTATTCATAGCACGGTTTTGTATTTATTTTGATTTTTTATTTTGTTCTCTGCTTGCAGCAAATATTCCTTGTGCTGTGAAGACCCAGAGTACTGTTCCTCTGAGAATTTTACTGGCAACAACAGAAACATGCTGCAAGGCAGTCCAGATTTATACAATTTATACTTTTAAACTTTCATAAAAAAGATGCAGTCCCACTCTTTACACATACACGGCAGCTCACTCCTGCTTCTTCACAGCTTCCTTGCTTATGCTAGAAAAGCTGCCACCACCAATGGAAGGTGGATTAGCTCAGCACTCTGCCTTGTTTTTAAAATGCCAGCAGTTCTTAGGAGCAGCACTGCAGCTTTGGTTCTTAAATGGCTTTAACAAGACTGGTGAGACAGCATCTGTGCCCATATGTGATACAACACATGCCAACATTCTATGAATTCTTCTAAATGCCAAAAGGATGTTTGTGGAGACCTGTGGGCTTCAACTCTCCTTAATCTTGGGTTGCAAGAAAAGAAATTCAGAGACTGATATAGCTGATGTTCAATTGTTTACTGTTAGCAGATTATTTTGACCTTTGGGATTACATAGATGCTAAGTACTCCGGATCACTACATCAGTCAGCAACATTCCTCTTGTCATATTAGAGTTTTACTTAATTAAGAATCTCCCACATGAGGAAATGTAATATTATCCATGGAAAAGGAAACTGCAATACATTAAGCAAAAGGGCCTCCAGACAATGAACTTGCAAGTATCTTCTGATTTTTGTGGATTTTAGCCAGCAAAAAGATTGTGCTAGGTTGTAATCTGAAATAAATATGTTACAATTATGATGAATTTGAGTGTACCTCCGCATCATGCTTAATATTTTTTAAAATGTCAATATAAAGACTTGTAAGTTTTTTACTCTCAGGCTGGTGATAAATGAACTTATGTAACACTGCTGGAAGTGGTTCATCTCAGCTGTGAATGTAGGTATACAATGACATCTGGCTAACCCATCACTGTGTTACATGCAGAATATTAATCTAGATGGAAGCTGCTGCTGAAAATTTTAAAAGCAAATGAATTGATTTATTCACTTTATGAAGGACTAAACAAGTGAATGCTAATTCTTTTACAAATCTTTTAAATAGTCTCTAATTCCTGTCAGGGGGAAATCTAAATTTTAATTCTAATCTTTTTCAGAGAATCACAGAATCACAGAATGGGTAAGGCTGGAAGGGTCCACAGCAGATCATCTGGTCCAACCTCCCTGCTTAAGCAGGGTCTTTGATATCTATCTTCTCAAAGCTTAATAAGGGAAGACAATTTTTTTCACCAAAATTTCAGCCTCCATATTAAAACTTTAAATCCAAAGGATTTTCTCTAAAAAACCCTTAAAACCACACTGATGGAGCAGGATCTATATATTCAGTGACTGAAAAATTGTCATGGATCATAACTGTAAAGATTATGGTACTTTAGAAACTATTAAAAACTGAAAGGAATTAATTTTAAATTTTTTACTTCTAGCTGTCTTAATGAAACCCTGTTATGAAGAGAAGACTAACGTTGCAATTTTCAAAATTTTTAAGGGACTTACAAATGCCGCTTCCACAATTTTTAGTTTTTTTTTCCTTTGGATTTCACAAAATTGTAGTAAAGAGAATAGCAAATATATGGAGACTGCAAAGTGAGCACACTTAGTGAGATTTTTTTTAAAAAGTACCTAAACTATTAAGACGTNACGTTTCATGTTTTTTTCAGTCTTGGCTACCTAAAGGCCTCTCCATATCCTTTATTTGCATTTAATTCTCCCCTTTCCATTTCACACTGCAATTCAATCTTTTAAGAAGTAGAAAATATGTAAAGCAATACTAACCCTTACAAAAAAATAAACAAAATTATCCTCCTGAAAGCTTTCAGAAGTCTCCCCATACT
>WBNO01017362.1:297-74690 GCA_013400575.1 Peucedramus taeniatus
GACTATTAAGAATGTCTCCTTTTGGGGGGATTCTATAAGTTATCAATAATGTTTTATAGATGTTACCACACATTTTTTCTTAAATGCTATTCACAATTATGTAATATTTTATAAAACAGCACACTTACCCAGTCACAGTCTGAAACTCAAATAACACCACCCACACCAGAAACAAGAAACAATCTTAACTTCAGAAGATTTGCAGAAATACCTTGTAAATCACTGATAATCTCTGATCCATGACTTCGATCTCTCCTTTCTGATTCTAGAGCTGACTGAAGATTGAGATACTCCTTCTCCAGTTTGAGTTTTGCATTCTCTAGCAGGCAGTTCTTATCTTGTAGTTCTCTATTATTAATTTCCAGCTGCTGGATTTGCTTTGTGCTTTCTGTCTGGTTCTTCCTTAACCTGGCTGCGGTATCAGACTCTGACCGCAGCAAAGAATTGGCTTCATCCAACTAAGATTGATAAAAACATACTTCAGAAACAATTAAAATATAAAGCCCACTATTTCTACTACAGAATACTAGGTTTTATGGTTTAAAGAAGTAAGGAGTATATTTTAAGATTACTTTTGAACACCAAAACCTTATGAGAAAAAACAGCTTTTAAAACCCAATTACACATTTCAAATTCCTCAGCTGTTACCAAAATCTGTACTTCAGGAAGTAATTATTTTAAAATATACATATATAAAGTTGACATACCTGTCTTTGTAGTTGATTGATTTTTTCATTGGATATTTGAGAGTTCTGATTCCTCTTTTTTAAATCTTCAAGTTGGTCTTTCAAACTGTTAACTGCAACAAAACCAATTCAACATTGTTAATCACTGTCATGAAAACACTTCATTTGGAACTACAATTCATTTATTTTAAGTATTAAAAACCCACATCAAAATGGAGCCTTCAAGCATGGTTCAACATACCCTCATTTTCCAAATTGCGTTTCTTATCCGCCTCATGTTCTGCTTTCCTCTGGTATTCTGTATTCTTATGCTGAAGAAGAGCCTTCTCTCTCTCTAACTGCCTGACTGCAGACTCTACATTCTTCCTTGAAGTTATCTGGATATATTTAAAAAAATACACCAGTAATTACACACACAGGAGTTGTATTCTTATACGATAAAAACACAGCTCATGCACTCAGTTCAGTCTGTAATGGAGGAAGCCAGTCCATCTGCCTGCTGCAAATACTACGTATCAGAACACGTGGTCAAATCCAGCCCAGGATGTCTATAGCCAGGAGCTTTGCAATTTAAATACTGTTTGATCATCTGGATTTGACAAACCTGGTAGACCTGCCTAAGCAGTCACTCTGGGAGCAGAGAAACATACATGTAAAGGTAAGGTCTTGACATGCACCTGCATGAGCCATACACTGAGTTGTACACAGCCACATCTAAATTTGTAGAAGCACTAAGGTGCAAGAAATAGGCTCCTTTTACTAACACCAAATAATGCAAAGCACAGCCTTCCTCCTCTGGAAACACTACTCTCACACCTTCAATTTTTAAAATCTATATGGGATATTTGTCATGCTGTCTGCCAACTTAAAAATATGGTAAAAATCTAGTTCTAGAAAGACATGTGCAGTTATAGTACAGAAATCATAATGAAAATATTTTAGCATTGACAACAATTTCATGCTCGTGAACACAAGAAATCAATTTTGGTGTTATTTGCTATAAAATATCCAGCTACTCTAAAGTGATTTGCTGTTATTGAAGGGAAAAATCCATGCACAAATGTTGAAGTTCTAATTCCAGTAAGAAATCTATGGCCTTACCTCTTCATCGAGCTCTTTCGCTATCTTCTCTAAACGAACACTTGTAGACCTAAACAAATTTGAAAAANTGCTCATAATACAGAAATTAGAATGTTTGGGTGTGTTTCAATAATTTTATGTAAGGTGCTTTTGTCTAATTAATTTTATGCGGGATATTCTATTTTAAACTAAAACATGAAACCCCAAGGACTGGTGAAATCACTTAACAGTGAGATCCTTATAGGGAGTTAAAGCAAAAAAAACCCTCAACAAACCCCCCCAAAAACACCCCAGTAATCACAGGAGTAGCAAGAATTAAGCCAGCAACTTACAGTGCTTGCAGGGTTGTGAATTCCCAAAGTGGATTAAAATGTTTTAAGCATTCAAAACCAAAAATTTTTATTCTAATAAAATATCTTTATAAACATACCAAACATGTTGAAACATTCTCACCTGTACTTCTGTTCTAGTTCATCTTTGGCTTGTAATTCATTACTGAGCTGTTCTTCTAGCTTGCTTAGCTTCTTCTGAAACTGTGTAAAATGTCAAAAAAGTATGCCCACATATAAAAATACTTTCACAGAAAACAAATGCAATTAAATTAAATTACAAAATAAGGGAAAGCGAGGAAAATTAATTCAATCTTCCAGTGTATTATTTTAAAACCATCACTAGAAGGTTACATCTTTACAAGGTATTAATTCTGAGAATTTTAAATATATGGATTTATAGCAACAAAATTTGCTGCAGACTGAACTGAATTGAACCATCACAGAATTATGTGCCACAGATTGTGAGTCATTAAATTTATATGGGCAAAAAGCATTGTTACCGGCCCTTTGTTGTGCTCTGTAGCCAGAGACTTTCCACTGGAGCAGATGGTTTTGGATAGCATTTTCTAAATGAAATGAAAAAATAAAAAACGGGTGTACATGACCAAATTGGACAATATTAGATAATATGGCTAAACATGTTCAATGACCTTACATAAAGAAGAATTTCTTAGTCTTACACCTTAGAAGCTAATAAACACTTTGGAAATGCTTTTGTTTGCTTACTAAAATATTTTTTAGGAATAATTGTGAGTCCAGTACCCAAATATTCATTACATAAATTATAAATAATAAATTTTGGATTCATGTCATGACTTCAGCCTTTCAAACACATTTATTTTCCTCCCTTCCTCTTCTTCCTCTACCCCTCAAACATGAAATGTAAAAATGTGGTTTTCCAAAACATTTTATAATTGTTACAATTAGAAGATTTCCACAACAGGAACACTGAAAAGGACATCAAAACCGGAGATTTGTTGCTTGAGAAAATACAAATAAAGTAAGTTGTCAGAAGTGAAATGCAAAATTTTACCATCTGCATTTACTAACACAACATAAAGCAAACATCATGAATGTGACCATATGTATTTTAAACAGCAGTACCATTTCTGTTTAAAAGGTGAACTCTAAAACTATTCATCCATTCATCAATGACAGGAAGGAAGTGAAGTCTAATAAACTTGTGCATTTAAATTTATCTGATCAATACATAATGCATTTCCTTTATGTATTTTTTAAACTTTGAAAAGGAATTGTAAGTTTTAAGAAATGTTAACAATATACTATCAACACATGAATAATAAAAATGTTTAAGTAACATAATGAAGTAAGTATATGAAAATACCATTGCTTTTCCTGTCATGTAAATTTAAATTCGTTTGTCAGTCTTCAAAAGCTGAATAAACATGCTCCATATGCTCCAACTGGAGTATGATTTAAACATTCCTTTATCCCTGCAGGTGACAATTTACTTTTTCAAACTCTGAATAAATCAGTCATGAATCATTAATGCAAGTGTGGGATGTTCACAAGAGTAATGCTGTCTGTAGGAAACAGAGCCTCACACACTGGCTTTCCAAACAAATTCTGGATGCAAAAAGAATTTGAGAAAAATCTGTATTCATTTATCTTTATACCATAGTACCTTAACACTTGATTACAACTGTTTCAAAATACAGCTGGTTTATTGCTAACAATTTGGTGAATAAACATTTAAGATACTTCACATCCACATAAAATTATGTAGGAATTTTTTTATTCCTTTCATAATTCAGATACTATACTTACCTCTTTGCTGTCCTGTAAATAGAAAATATCATTTTTATTGAGGATCATTAAAAGACAAAAAGCCCCCCACAAAACTGTTTCAACACTTATTTTAGACTTTGTCTTTTCTTAACATACTTAACAAAATTAGTTAATCATCCTATTAATACTATGGAAAAAAGGCACTAACCTCATTTTTACTAGATTGCACAGATTCGTTTTCTCTGCAAGACTGAGAGGAGTCACTTAGCAACCTGTCAAAAACAAAAACAAATCCCTCCAGCTCTTACTCAAGTTTTCAACAACTCTGGCAACCTTGCCATTTTAATCAATTCTCTCAAATCTCTATTTGTCCTACGCTGCTCTTATAATGAAGCTTGTTTCACTTTGGTGTTAGTGCATCTTTCTGATTTGAACTGTTCCTTAACAGAATGCTTCCAAAACTACAGCAGCTTGTAATTTTTAATTAATACAATTATTTCTTGACCATTCAAGATGAATTCTAGAAACTTATTATGCTGTGTAAGCTTTCTTCTAAAATAACTAATAAAAAGCCATTTTAGAAAAAAAATTACAAATCTATCAGAATTTTAACCCTAATTGATTTTTTAAGATATTGTATAATTTTGTGCATATAAAAATACACTGTTTAATCAGAGTTTTTGAAATAATTGAAAGAGTAACAAATTATTTTACTCAAATTTTGCATTTTGTATCTTCACAAGTGGACATAAATTAATATAACGTAAGGAATGAATTATGTACTTAGAGTGAAAAAAAGAAAGAATATATGAAAAAATATGCAGCTATGTTTTTAAAAATGCATATTAAAGTATAACATACAAATTGTCTCTGTAATAGGTAAATCCTATGAAAGGCAGCTGGTTTCCCACGAAGGCTTTGGGGATTGGAAAGGTTTCCACGTCTCCCTTGTCGTCCTCAATGTCATCAAAATTACTGCTATCTATATCACTGCTAAGCTCAGGAACAACAGGAGCAGCAGCTATAAAAAGGGAAAAAAAGATACATTTCACTCCAAGATTCAGTCACTTGCTATATAAAGGTATCTCACTAGTGTTAAAAGACTGTATTATAAGTTGTCCTTAAATAACTTGGAGTTAAATATGCATTAACCAGACAGCAGATCTGGAAATATTACTATGAACAATTTTTGCTAGAGCAATCTATTTTTGTATTCGTTGCCTAATGCATAGATCATCTAGTATGCAAGACATATTTGTTCAGGTAATCACACTTAAGAATATAACTTTAAATACAATAATAATTTTAAAACTTCTTAGTAAATATAAAACTTTAGAAGTTATGACAAGCTTATGAGAACTGACATATTTTGCTTTTTTACCTAAAGCTATCAGATTCTCAATACCTTACATGAAAAGCAGTAAAACTGACAAGACCACTGTCAAACTACTGTCTTAACTACCAGAAGATTAAACGAAAAATGAAAGAAAGCAAAAAAACCCACCTCAAAAGAACAAAAAACCAGAGAAACAGAACCTAACATGCATTCCTTTTAGTTAAAATTCTGAACCATCCAATTCCATTGTTATAATTGAAATGTCTACATTAAAAACACGATAAAGGTGAGATAATTCCAGTAGGAAAAATGCATATTTATTAACTCTTCCTCATATAAGGTTTTATAATACAAGTGATAAATATGAATGTTTGAGCAAGATTCTTGATAGATAGAAATTACTTCATTAATACAACCGGAAGTTTTTTTTATTTCTACTATTGTAAATACTGAATAAAAGAGAACTTTTAACCTGATTTACTTACTCTCTCGAATGTTGTCCCAGTTCCACTGATCACTTCTGAAGAAAGGGTGATGCTTTATTTCTTCAACCCCATTTCTCCCAAGTCGCACATCCCTAAACAGCAATTAATCCACAGTCACATTAAGAAAAGTAGCTGCCTTTTTTTTTTTTTTTTTTTAAATTCTGACTTGTTCATAAGCAGCAATGAAAGTTTCAGTAAAGATTGTCTGTGTAAACCAAAGTAATGGTCAAATAAAAACAAAATTAAAAAATCACCTACCACTAATCTGTAGTTTCTTATATAAAATTTACTGATTCTTAGCATGCACTCTCCCTGTGACTGCTAAAATGTCCAGGATCTGGAGTCTGCCACGTGAGGAGTAAAGCAAGAAAGCAAGCAGTGAGGCAAAAACTAAGAAAAAACTAAAAACACAAACAAAAACTCAACACCCTTGGGGGAAATAAAACTGCAGAACTTTTGCGTCTGCCAAACCACATGACAGACCATAAGACGCAAGTGAAGAAAGGTCTAACTTGCTGCACAGAACAGTTATTCAAAGCTGAACTAAAATAAATATTCTAAGAATTCCATCCTCTGCCCCACAACTAACCCTGACACGTCTCTTGCTGATATTTGCTATGAAGTAAATCTTAAGTGCAACAAGAAACTTTTAGTTTGAATAGAGGAGTCTCTCTTGAAACTACGTACAAGAACAGGACATAAAAACAATGCATGGAAAAGAAGCCATAAATCACAGGGTCGATGTTTAGTCCTTCTTTAAGTGCTTCAGCAGTGATCACGCAGCATCTGTTTCAAATAAATTGCTCGAGCCCTGTGTTAAATATAAACAGGAAGAGGGACACACGTAGTAGAAGTCCACCTTACTACATTTACACTATTAAATTCTAATCACATTTTTTCTCTACCCTTCAGCTAGTAAGGGTGAAAAATGCTGTTAAATAAAAGCACATCCTTCCTGACCAACAGCAAGCTTGCTCAGTAGAGCAAACAATCTCCCTTCGAATGCAAAACCCATTATAAGGCACTTTGTTTTCCTAACTCCTCCTTCTATAGCAGCCGGATGCCCTGCTCCAGCCAAGTTCAGGTGATCACAGGAAAGCATAAGAAAAGGAAAGCATCATCAATCCAGAGTTACTGTGGGCCTACATTGTTCTTCTTTTAAATCAGTGAAATTGAAGATTATCTCTGCTTTCTGAAAGTAAACAAAATGTAAGTGTTCAGGTCAAGAACAAGCTTACACAGCTTAATTTCAGTAAGTGGCTTAGTTCCATTAAGGAAACTTCTAGGATTTTTTTTTTTTTGTAGCCAAAACAATAATCTTGCAGGTTTGCTAGCTATATTTACCAATTAATGCAACAAAGCAAATGAAAAAAAATTCAAACACTCCAAGAAACCTTAAACAAATTCAGTAAATACATGCTTACTTTCAGAAAAGTATTTCCTTACACTTTTTTTAAGTAACACCCACATAGACATTGAGCAAAACAATTTTGTCCCTGCCTTGGAGGTTATGAATTACTTTCAGCCTTACAAGTTTGTTACTGCAACTGGAAGGATTTGTCCAGCACAAACTGTGTTGTTAACAAGAGCTGTCAGAACTGCTTATAGAAATAAAATACAATACCTGGAAAAACACCTCAAAAGAAAAACTAGAGAACAGGAGATCTGGCAGAAGAGATTTGAACAGAGATCACGAGAAGTAGGAGAAGGAATTAATTTTTACAATGTACCATCCAAAATAAAAAACAGTGCCAGAACAGTATGTGCACTTACCTATCAGTTAAAAAGGCACAGATAAGGTTCTTTGCATGCTTAGAGATTTCCACATCATCAGGGAAATGCAATGAGTTCTTATGA
The DNA here is from genome assembly GCA_013400575.1 of Peucedramus taeniatus. Classification (NCBI taxonomy): domain Eukaryota; kingdom Metazoa; phylum Chordata; class Aves; order Passeriformes; family Fringillidae; genus Peucedramus; species Peucedramus taeniatus. The sequence goes on from WBNO01017362.1 coordinate 7,823, forward strand.
TCCATAATTTTACTATATGTTCCTACTAATGAGTCTGCATAAAAAGGAGTATCACCTGAAAATAAAATAGGAAATTGCCTGTGATTTTATGTCATGTTTAAGTTATGTGAGCTGAATAAGACAGAAGAGATAATGAAAAGTCTACAAGCAGTTTACCTAGAAGAGTCTTTTATTAAGAAAAAGAAAAAAAATTGGATATGCAATGTACAAATAATATATACTACTAAAAATATTCCTTCTCCAAAATGCCTGTGTTACAAACTACAGCATTTTCATCCTGTCTGTCCCTACCAAAATTTTGCCTGGTGAATTGCATCTTTTGTTCTGCCTTAAGACTCTCAATATATTTTCTAATTTAAATAATGACTGACACCCATATGAATCAATCTTTACACATTCCAAGAGTAAAATGGACCAAAACTCATTAAAGACTTGCTCATGCACATTTGTTGGAAGGAATCCACCAAAGCTCTCTGAAGATCATTTCAGAGGCACACAGGTCTATCGTCCCTAAGGCACGTCAGCTCTGAGCAGGAGCCTTCTCAGTGTGTTACCACACTGTTAAACCCATATTAATACATCTTGCTGATTGACAAATTGCATCAACTTGAGTGCCCATATTAACATGGCAGATGGCTTTTAAAATAATAGACTTTTCTCATCCAGAGGTTTCCAGCCTAGGCTGTAGTTAAAGATATTTGCAAAGGAACTAGACCTGAAGAAAGGTAAAACTGAAGCCAGTGAAAAGAATAGGCAGTGATAAAGGCAACTGACAGTCAAATTAACTGGCAACATTCTTAACATACAAATGGTTTGGGTCTGTAATCAAGAAGCTGCAACTTTCAAAGGAATCCTTTCTCCCAGCTAATCCATAGGTTTAATAGAGAAGGTGAACAATCAGTCACATGAGCTAGGCTCTTTCCTCAGTTCTGGTGTGCTGTGCCAAGCAGGAATCACCTGGCATCGCAGGCTGCAGCCTTCCAACGAGGAACTGAGCATTTCAAAAGCCAGGAACATGAAAAAATGTACAAACAAACCAATGGACAACAACCATTCTGCTTTCAAAAGAACAATTCTAACTTCTCTTTCTGTCATTTGATAGCAAAATAAGAAAATAGTACACACCAGCTTGAACTTAACTTCTAGACTTCCAGTAAATTTATTACGTTGCCATACCAGTGCATTCCAGGAGGGAATCACTGATATTTCCTGTTGCCTCCCTCTTTCCCAACCTTCCTCTTCTCAATCTTCTTCTGTCTTGGAAACAGCTTTGATTTTGGCCACACCTCAAAACTATCTTAAATCATTGAACTAATGTTAAGATTCATCCTGTGACCAACATTTTACAGTTTAGTTAAGCACACAATAAAATTTTCATAATAAAATTACCGTTTTCATTAGTTCTGCGGCTTTACCACAACCAGAATAACAAAACAGTTTCTGTGCTTTCTTTGAAATGCAAAGTTTTAGAAGACTATAGCCAGAATATGATACATAAGCACAGATAAAAATAGATACTTTCTACCAATATGTGGGATATGGAGGAATTAAGTAATGCTTTCCTCCTAGATACAAGGGGGGCGGTGGGGGGAGAAGAGGCTCTGAAATGCTGAGAAAACATTTTGGACAGCTATGGCCAATAGTTAAAGAACTGAATAATTTTATTTACTGCTAAAAATTGTTCATGAGAAACTATTAACTATAAACCACACATTCTTAAAGTCAAAATGCTGTAATTCAGAAAGAGTTGGAAATAGTAACAGCATCATATAGTTTAGTGTATTTCCTGTCTCAGCACACCAGAAACATCAAATCTGCAATATTCCCAGAAAATGCTGATTTTTAATAATTGTATGCTCAATTCCATGCTTCCATAATCAGTATTTTGCTACCAGACTATCATACTGATCCTCACTATATTTTAAGATGCAGATGACTCATCTCCTGAACAGATTATATTCTATGTTCGTTGCCATAGCAGTCCAGTGTATTTTACTAAAAAATCCTGACTCAAGCACAAAAGAAAGAATTGAACCATACTTCCACACTTTGACCTAACAGAAGACACTGAAAAGAACAGGCCTGCCCTTGCCATTCCTCTCATCTCTTGTGTCCCTGCAAACTCAATCCTGCCTGAGGTGGCACAAATGTGGTGAGGTAGCTGACCCCAGCTAAAACTATTCTAAGAATTAGTTTTAAGCTGAACCAAGTCAGGGAACTAATCACTGAGCAAGCACGCAAACAGCTGTTGCAGCGCCAGAGTGACAGAGAGCAAAGAGAACAGCAATGAGCCAAAAGTCAGAAGCTGTCTATGAGGTATGAGCAGCCTCCATGCAGCAAAGTGCAGCTAAAGGCACAGGGAAGACTCAATGATAATCTCATTAGCAGAAGAAATCATTACTTACCAACTAACATCTCAAAAAGGAAAACCCCTACAGACCACCAGTCACACTCCCGTCCATAATAGCCATCACCCCCCTGCGATTTCAGCACTTCGGGCGAGATGTAGTCCGGAGTCCCCACGGCTGTGTCGCAGCGCACCATTCCTGTCTGAGCAACAGCAACAACACAAACAGCTCAGTTCAAGGCCCTTCTGAGCACCTCTTTAACCAATTCCTCTGCTGGTAGGACAGAAAACCATAAAAAATATAGCCTAAAATACTTGGGTTGAGGAGCGTGTTTTAAAGACTAATTATAATTCAGGAAGCAATATGGATTGAAATGACATCTCTTGGTAATGTGCTTACCCCTGCCTACTCCGTAGTGATTTCTCTTGACTTCATCTTCTCAAAATTCACCAATTTTATTATTTTTACCATTGGTTTTAATATGAAGGTACACACCGTATCAGACTGCTCCTATTTCTCATTGAATTCAGGGACAAACTTTAGAATAATTTTGACAAGTTATGAATTCTAGGCCCTCCACAGCAGATACATAACAATTCTGTCTAATTCAGCCAATAAATCAAGTTATAGGTAAATTTTTATAGACACGCCTTGTTTTTGTTTATATATAGAAAGAAAAATAAACAGAGAAGCTATTTCTAAAGAATAGCAAAGTTTTCTTTTTAAAAAAATATATTTTTTTTAAATTAACATATTACCACAGTTGTATTAATGATATCCTCATCCTCTGCTTCACACTGAGAAGCTAAAAATGTAGGGACTAAGTGATGCAGAGGCACCAATCAGATCTGCCATCATTCTGATTCAGAGTTATAAGTCTTGTTCCCTTTAATGAAATTCACTGAATTCACTCCTGAGAGACCATATGGATGAATGAAATGAAATCCTGGATGAAGTTAGAGAAGCACCAAAAATACACTCATCTTTTATTCTGTTTCCCAATCTGAAGTTTTATCTAAATCATTTTACAAAGGATCTTTGTGCATTTTGCCATCAGCATGAAGGGCAATATGTATTAATTCTGAATATTAATACAGAATATTAGCAGCAACAACTAAGTTCAAAATACATATTTAAAGAAAATAAGAGAACCATTTGATTTTGGAATTGTACTGATACACAAAATTTAGACACCACATTACAATATTCTTTCTCATACACAATATGAACTGTGAAAAGCTTTTATTTCTACTAAACACTTTTACTAAAACCGAATCCAGAAAGTCATGAACCAGCAGGCAAAAACTAAAGGGATGACTAAATACTGTAGAGACCTACAGAGTACTTCAAATGTCCTGGCAAATGTCTATCTTCTATAACTCCATGCTAAAACTGAAACCTAAAGAAATTTTCACTTTTCAGTTCCAGAATGAAGAGCAGGTAAACTTTAGCATTCTATACTGGATGAGATAGCCACAGCTTATTCCTACTGGGATAAGAAAATGAAGTTAGCCCTTTCCAGAAGACCTATTGCATTCATTGGACAAAGAAAAATACAGGCAAATACATTTTAACACTGCAAAATAAACTAAAGCTCAAAGACTCCAGAATTCTAAAGTTGAGAGCATATGAAGATGGATCTAGCACATGGCAAGGAACCATGTGCTTGAATATCCTGCTTGTCACAGCACTCTGTACACTAACCTGCATGACTTCTCTGAAGCTTAAGCCTCTCTTTGCTTTGAGCACAGGAGGAATTGCTCTAGGGTTATGTGGTTCTGCTCATCCAGTAGGACTGTGGCAACTTAAGGAGGCTCCAACACTGGTGTGTGTTCCTTATCCAAACACAAAATTACAACAGGGGAAAGTCTGAATTTTTGCTCAGTCAAGTCTGGTTGAAACCACCTGAATCCCTTCTTGGGTAAGGAGATTCTTTAAAAACAAAGTCACTAAAATAGTTCTTAAAGAGTTCTCTGAAGCCTGCAGCTTCGGTCACAGCCTCTCCACCTTGACACCTAAGCACTTAATAACACCCTGTTTCCCATCCCTCTATAACTAATACACCAAAGCAAAATACTTTTTAATATGTTACACATGATGATATTTTCTGAAGTCTTAAACAAACAAAGTAAAGGCTGCGCCAAAACCCAGCCAGACCTACATAAGTCTGATGGCTGCTATGCAGCAACAAGGAAAGTATTTTCAAAAATGTTACAGATGCTAAAGAACTCCATATAGTAACACTAAGTTTTCAGACAAGATGCTAAAGAATTGAACAGTAAAACAAAAAATACTTCTACAGTAAAAGAAGCCTTTCCACACTAACACCAGGCTAAATGGGCCATACCTCTCTGAAGTACACGGAGCTGGTTCTACTTATTCCCCATAAAATTCTCTACCTTCTGTCTTAGGAACTAACCTTAAAATGCATTTACAGATCACAGAACAGCCCGGCTTGAAAGGGGCCTGAAAGATCATCTAACTCAACCAGTCATAGGAAAAGGAGCTGATAAAAATTCATCTAGCACCCTGTGAGAGTGCATCACAAAATGGGGATTCTACCAGGTCCCTCAGGAGGTTGGCCCATTATTACCTGAATATGAAATGCCCAGATTTCTGTTCTGCTCATTTACACACTTCTTCCTTCAAAGAACTTGGGCGTTGCTCTGTATGTATTTTTAAGTACTGGGTACCTTTAATACCACAGTCAGACTGTGATCTCTGGCATCAAAGTTGAGTAAACAGGGACTCCCTGTCCAATACAGAGCACCTTGGCAGTCCCTACTTTGTGAAGAGACTTAAATGATGCTGTTTTCTCTGGGTTACTCCTGTGTTTCAAACACTAAGCCTCTATTTATGCCTGAGTAGCATACTTACTATAACAGTTGTCATGCAAAGCTTCCTGTGAGGAGTCTCAGGCCAATGTTTCACCTGAAACTTTTCACATCACCTAAGAAGATCAAGGTGGACCTCGGAACTCCTCTCCTGCAGCTATGTAAGAGATGTACTGTGCACAATCTTAAAAAACAGGCTATCCATGAGACACAGCAATGCTTTCGCAGCTCCTGACAACTTGGAGGTGAGGCTGTCATGTTTCCCAGCATTATCCAGCATTATTATATTGCTGAACACAAAGCAATTCAGGTTTCATCTTCAGGAGGATCTCCATCAAACCTGAAGGACTTGCTGTCTTGAACCAAGGCTGACAATCAGGCTTTCACTCCCTCAGGAAGTTCCTTCCAGTAAACAAGAGCTGGAGGGTGTTTGTGTGGAAACATGAGGACCACACACATCAGGTGTTAAAAGCAGACAATGCACTGAGGCAGGAAGGATCCAGCAGAGTCCTCTTCACTGGACAAGCTTCAGTGAGAAAGAAGCTGAGTTCCAAAACGAGGAAAACACTGTTTCTTTCAGCTGATCTGCCTGGGCTGAGGCAATAATCCCAAGTGGCAAACATCCCTTCTTCTGGTCACATCTTCTTCAAGAGATACTCTCTGAATCTGTGCTCTGCTGAAAGCTTAGCTAGCACAGGACAGTGCTGTGCATGGCAACACTGGGAGCTCCTGGCCCTCGATACCAACCAAAGCCAACTGCTGTTTAGTTTCTTACACAACACCTGAGGATTAGACAGACTAGTGCACCCTGCTCTGGTCTACCTAATAAACCTAAATACCAAAAAAGGGAACCACAATTCCGACTAAATTTTTGAGTCTAACGCCATTCTTTATTCAACAATAGAAATACTCACTTTGTTGGAGATTTTAAAATAGACCACTAATTAAAAAAAAATCCAAGATAAACAATGAAAATCAACGCCACAAACCCCCAGTTATCACAACTGAGTTACAAAAACAGAACAGTTCCTTTTATGCTGGGAAAGATCACTAAAACACTTAGCAACTCTTTTCACAAAATGATAAGGAGAAACTCTGCTGCAAGTGTCTGTTCTGGCCTGGCCTGGCTAATTTAAGCAAACACTGAACACAATTCCACAGCAAAGGTCAGAAACATCCCTCAATAAATTGCAGCTAACTTTTCCTAGGCTCTCAATAGCATAAGGAAGATGCTAATGCTCACAACTGCTAAAAGAGATCCAAATCCAAAAAATAAATAAGTATTGGGTAAGCATATATTTTTTACAAATCAGTCTGCCAACACCAATATTATATTTACACAGCTGGGATGTGTTCATGTTTTGTAAGAAGTAGCATGAGATTTGGAGACAATCCAGAACCCCTCAACTTCTAAAGCTTCCTGTAGAAAAAATTTTTGCCATTCCACTGAGTGTGAGAAACAGAAAGAACTTAAAATGTAATCCTTTAAAAAATTAACTTCTGTAGGAGATCACTGGTCCATTGATGATGCCCCACCTAAAGTGCAGCTCACTGTAACTTTATGAGAAACACGGATGCATTTGTCACATTTACAGTACCATCATCTGCATTTTAGTATTCCACTCTTCTAACAATAGCAGCAAAAATGAAAGAAAAGTAAAACCCCACCATTTCTGGGGTTCCTAAAACAGCACAGAGGATCACCTTTTTTTGGTAGATTTATATTGTGAGCTTTTTTTGGTGCTTTTTTGTTGTCACTTCCAATGAACAACAGATTCCCTTAAGAAACTACAATCTACTGACTCAAATATTAATATTTTAAGGACTGAATTAAGAGACCAAGTACTACTTTTGATTTTTTCAATTAAAGTAAATGCTGTTCTCTAAAATACAGGCAAGTAAATCAACAAAATGGAGGTAAATATTATCTCTGGCTTTAGACTAACGACTACAACATCAACAAGACTGAATAGACTGAACATCAGTAAACAGCTGCAGTTGGACAGTGATGAAATTAATATATTGTCATGTGAAAAAAACCCACCCTAAACAGACACAGTACTTCTGAATACTGCTGAAGAGACATTAACTTAATGATGCAAATGCAAATTAAGTAGATAGCAGAAATTATATCAAGCACTGCCTAAACAATACAGAAAAAAACCCAAAACATAAAAGCAAGTAAGCTTCAAATGATCACCCTTGACAACACTACTACAGAAAACTTTCAATCAGGTACATCATAACACATATTCATATACAATTTTTTTTGTATATGTTATAATCTTATCGTTTTTCATAGGAAAAATAGCTATAGTTTTTCATATGAAGAGTATATTCTGTAAATTACAGCACAACACTGTCTGTCAGGCAAGATTCTAAGAGTGCAAACTACAAAAGATAATTTTATTTTCAAGTTTTTTTAATTATATGAAGTACCCTGTTAAAAGTATTCTTATACAAACTCATTAGAAAACTGTTTTTGGCTGTACATGGCTTAATCTGGACAATTAAATCATTTTAATTCACATCCTGGCATCCTGACAAATAACTAACAGATTTTGATCAATATATCACAAATATATCACTGCTGCTGTACTGTGACCTCATTTGAATGACCACTAGAGGATGCTATGAGAACAATTAGATACAGGAAAAAACACACAGAATGTATCTTGCCTATAAAATAATTTCATTTTCAAAAAAATGTCAGCTTATGAACTGTCCCAAGATGATTAATGCTGAAACTAAGAGTTATCTTGTGTGCTTTTCAAGCATTTGGCAAAAAAAATTGTATCTTCATAAACGCACATGCTTTCAAAAATAGCAAAGAGTCTAAGTTTACATCCTTCTTCTGTGTGAGAGAAGTTTATAACAGAAAAGGTTACACTACTTAAAGTACTCTTATATTTAAAAATAGGAAACGAGAATAATCTTTCTAGCCAAGTAGATCATTAGATGAATATTTCTTTGGGTATTATACTTCATAAGAAAATAACCTCAAATATAGATGTAAGTTAGAATTGCAGTTTAATAGATGGTAAATTATTCAGTTGCATACTTACTTCATCCATTTTCATGCAAGTGCCAAAATCTGCCAGCTTCAGATGCCCATACTTATCTAAAAGCATATTGTCAGGCTTCACATCTCTGTGTATCAAGCCCATGGAGTGAATTGCATCAAGAGCAAGAACAACTTCAGCTGTGTAGAACTTGGCCCATTTCTCAGGCACATCATAATTGCTCATAAGGTTTACAAGATCTCCACCTGGCATGTATTCCATTACCATGTACAAATATTTGTCATCTTGAAAGGCACAAAATAGCTGCAATGTTAAAAAAAAAGGAAAGGAAAAAAATGTAATTACTTTTCAGACAGCTAGGGAAAAGAATAAAGCCCTTTTTGAAGCTTCATTAAAACTGAGAATACATTTTCAAGATTACTTTTAATATGCATAAAATATACTTTTTTCTATTAATTATGAGAGTACTTTGAAATTTATTGAACTTCAGAACCCCCTCACTATAATTCTATAATTTTTGAGAAAGTAAAAAAATATTTCCAGATTAATTTAATACTATAGGCATCCATCCATCCATCCATCCATCCATCCATCCATCCATCCATCCATCCATCCATCCATCCATCCATCCATCCCTCTATCTATCTGTCTCCATGTTTCTTGGCATTAAGAAGTATCACTGAGTCAAAATGCAAAGTATCAAATCTGCAACAGGAAGCATCATGTTCTGATTTGAAAATAGCTCAACAGTGAGCAGCATTTTAGACTGTTTCCAAGTTTTCTATATTATAAACTCCTTATCTCTGCACATGCTTGCAAAGTCACTGCTGACTTTATCCTAAAAACATATATGGAAAAAAAATAAAACCAAAATGTTCCTGAAGAAAACTAACACAGTACAAAGAAACCGTCCTTAAAAAAAAAAAAATACTGGTCTGGTATAAGTGGCAGTCAGTATGTTTCCTACTGGCATGATAGTGAAAGTAAGTTCAGTCTCTTTCACCTAGAGTGCTGAAGTTTTAGAGATTCCACTCAGTGATCATTAGGTCTTGAAAATAGCCCAGTCCAGCAAAAGGCATTACTATCAAATGTTCAGTGACTGTTGTGAAAAAGTCTCTGAAAGTCTCACCTTATTTCTCAGGGAATACTGTCTTGCCTTAAAAACTAAAATCATTCACATCTTTAAATTACACACAAAATTAAAAGGCAATTGAAAAAATAGGATGTGTGGAAAGGATGAAGTCAGAATCAGGGAAACTGTGGAGGATGAGAAACCATAAAAGGCAGGAATATTATTATGGAGATTTGACCTTCAGATTAAAATTACTTGTATAACTAGTGACAGAAGACCTAGATTAGAAATATATATTTTAATACATATATGCTGCGCTGTATTTGTTTGTACAAATGGATAATATATCCAATATATAGTACAATAATAGATTGGGTCCATTAAAATCCAAATGAAGATTCAAAATAATCTCTATTTTTTCACATGTAGAGATATTAATATAATAATAAATAACAGCACTATGTCTTTATACAGCACTTTTGTTATTGCACTCAAGGGATTTCATAAAAATTAAAACTATATAGGGCTCTTGTTTCATTTATTTTTCACATTAAAAACTAGACAGAGAGAAGCAGTGTGATCTGTCCCAGTTTCTAGATCAGAACAGGACCTACATTTTCTTCAAACCAGCTCAATGCCCTCTCCCACTGGACCACATCACCTAAATATATCACACTAATACACTTAATCATAGAAGGCACAATTGCAACTACACTTCAGTTCATTTGCTATTTACAAATGCAGACACACATCCTGCTTGTGACTGTTTCCTTTGAAAATCCACATAACGCATTTCTCGTTACTTTCAACTGCATGTGAAAGATAGTTCCTGACAATTCTGTTATTGGGACAAAGAACTAAATTTAAAAATCATCTATTTGTTTAAGTATTCTTGCTGAATATAGGCAAGAGCATAAAACATGCTCAAAGAGCACAACATATTTGTATACCTGAGGTAAAGTGTTATGAAAAATATATGTAAAGCTTAAAGCCAGTCTTATTAAATATACAGAAGCACAGCAATATATACGAGAGCATTTAAATTAATTATTTTTAAAAATTAAGGATTAACAATTTCTCCAAGCACATGCTTTCACTACTCCTTTTGTTAACTGGTGCAATTTACCAGTTACAACAAATGGCAACAATCAGTACTGATTGTTCCCAAAGGCATAATTCACATTACAGCATCTTGATGACACATGTCACAAGACAGCTGCGAGTGACGGTGTCCAAGACCAGAGGAAGGAGTCAGTCCTCCGTTACCTGGACATGCCAGTGCTGATGTGAGCTCAGAACTGACCACTGTCAGAAGATGGTTTCAAGGAAACCACTGCTACAGCCCCTGTCTCGCAGGAGACCAGGACTGCACACTCATCCATATATCAAACTGCAGCTGAAAAGACAGTGGCTATTTAAAGCACTCTTAATACCAATTGCCTGTGATCAATTGACTGTGTCATGAGGAAAGACTGGACATACCAATCACATTTGTTTCTACTTTCCTATACAGAGTTTTTCACTGTTGGAAAGATAACTTCCCCATTATGTCATGTAATTATGTAGGCATTTCAAAAATCTATTTAATTCTGTTTTATGATGCATTCGTAGTGACTAAAATACAAATTAATCTACTTTTTAACACAGCCAAATATACAAAACTTACTGAAACTGCTGAAAAAAAGTATTTTTTTAAAGTAAGAATCTGAACCTAAACCTTGATTTGAGTTTCAATGTAAATTCAAAACCAGCTCAAGACTGGGAAGTATTTATAGCCTCAGCATCATTACTATTGCTGTTGTTATAATTTTACTTTTATGCATCTTCCTTACCTGAACCACCCACGGGCTGTTAGCAAAGGCCATGATATCTCTTTCTTCCCAGAAAAAGGCTGAATCTGATCTCTTGATCATTTCAAATTTACTAAGGAGCTTCATTGCATACACCTTCTGTGTCATTTTATGGCGAACCTGTTGGTTGAGAAAGAAGAGAATCAAGCTTTTAAAAATGCCTTATTAAAAACCTGAGTACCATTGTAGTATGTTTCTGCTATGTGCAAACTGCGTTCTGGGATGCAATGCCTCCAGGTCTTCATACACCCAGTTTTCTACACAGAAAGGATTTGAGAACTTCCAAACCTCAAAAGAAAAGTTTAACAGCTGCTCAAAAAAACCCACCATAGCAGGAAATAAAGTCTAACTGTGCTTTTATTTTCTTATTCTGAACACTGTCTAGGCATTGGATTCATCCATGTTTGAAACTGGGCAAGCAGTCTGCTTCAGCCTCAGCCAATTTTTATTTTACACCAAAACATGATTGTTCCTATTTATTTTCCTAAACAGTTCTTAAATTCACTTTAAATGGTGCAAAATTAATACAATAAATCCTGTTGGAAAACTCGAATTAAAGCTTTTATTACAAAATATGAAAACATTTTTGAAAATTTCATCTGAATTCAGACATGAAACCAAATCCTTAAATTGCACATTGCAGTCATTACTCAGCTAATTAATCATGAGACATGCTATTTTATGAAAAAAACTATTAAAAGAACAGGTTTTTAACATTCTTGAGTGTTTCTTAAAGAAATCAAGGTGAGAAGTATTCAGCTGTAGGAAGACTGAGTCATCAGGACCTTAAGTTTCTGCCTATTTTTTTCCTGTTAAAATAAAAAAATTGTGGACTAGTTTTTGAAATCGATTAATGAAAACTGTGAAACGCACCAGAAACTGAAGTTATAATTTTCTGGTGCATTTAAAACCTCTCACATCTAGTAAATAAAGCAGATCTCCTAACTTCTTAGTTTTTCACAACATCCAAGCTTAATTATGTTACATGAAAGAATGTTTAACAGGCTTTTCTGGACGGCTGAATATGCAGGTCCATGACACCTGCAGAGTAAAGCTTCAGAGAAGCACCTATCTGGTCTAGAGATCTGGGAGCATCTGCTCCTGAGGAGCTGCAAAAATTAGTATTACTGAAGGAACAGAAGAAGCATCAGATGGAATGGGTAATCTTGGAAAAAGCAAGAACATAAACAGAAAGAGGATTATTTAAGGAGATGCTGTTCTTGAAATTGGAGCTTTTTGACTTCAAGATATAGGTGCAAAGGTTTTATTATTAGTTTCTTGCATAGTTTAACACAAACTACCTTCTCTACAATTAGATCAAAAAACCTCCAACCTAACACAGAACAGAAACATGGTATCTATGTGCATTAACAACTCTATAAGCATATTTTAGGACATTATTAGTCAGCTAGTGAAGGTGTCCTAAAACAGCATTTTGAAAACTAATTTCTTCCCACTTATTAATCCCACATGGGATAATTTACAAAGACTTGGTGGCACACCACAAACTATACTCCCCTAAGTAGAGCTTTTGTAATCCTGTCCAAAACCAGAAGAAACACAAAGACCAGAAACCTCAAAAAGATATTGTTCAGTTGAAGAGATGCTTTTTCTGTGAGACTTTACATGGAGCTCTGCAATGTATTTAGTAGTTTACAATTCCTAAAGTTACTGCACCTCTTGCCTAGATGTAGTTTGAGCAGCTGTCTGCGTTTAGAAAAACTGTCTCCCATGACTTGAGGAAAGAAATTCTTGAAAGTCAGCACAGCCTGAAGGAAGCTCATATACAGTAGAAACAAAGTAAAGAGAGGTGGGGGGCACAAAATAAGTCTGTACTGTCTAAATAGTGCCAATAAGTTATTGGCTAAATGATTTATTGAGAAAATTTCAAGATGGGCTCTTTCTCTATACAAAACCAAAGCAATACCAAGTATACTGACACACCCAGAGACTAAGTATGTCTTGGCACTCCCTGCAGGTGAGCAGACCTACCGCTGACATTCCTCCTTCTATCAGCACCGTGGCCCCTGGAGACAACCTTTTGAGCTGCTAGTCACTGTGCTCTTTACTCAGAGCTATATTTATACATACAGATATTAGCTCATACAGCAGATTATTCATGTATTAAACTGTCATGATGTTTCAATTTCTTCCAACTGTTAAAATGAACTGCCAAATTTAAACTGCAGCTCACCAGAGTAACTCTCAAAATAGGTAGGAAAATCCCGTCATGCCATTAGCACTGAGTAACATGGCTTTGTTTAACTCCTGAAAATGCATTAAGAAAAAAGAATTTCATTCTACTCTGCTTCAACAGTCTAATACTTTCAATAAACAAAATGCCTCCATAATTTCCTCAGCATTCACATGGGAAGACAATTTGTAGGCAAAGAAAATAATACATGCATTTTAAGTTATCAGATTTTGTACATAGTATTAGTAATGATACCGTCTCTTTTATGATTTTGAAAAAAATGTAGATCCTAGAGTGGAGTTTTGAAATTAACTCTATGGCTTGAAGTAATTACAGGTATCCTTAAAAACTTAATAAAGCTGTAAGAAATGACTACAGATAGGGTATCAAAGTTCATGTCCTGACAAATTTTCAGGTAATAAAACATGACTGCTTTACTGCTTTGCTACAGAACTGTACATCAACAGTGGATGGGGAATTAAACCTAATAAACAAAGCACTTAATGAAGAAAAATAACCAGCATCTGTTTACACAGGCCATGACAATCACTGCTTTGCAACACTAAGAAATCAGACAGTAAAGAGAGTCACTCAGACAATCCTGTAGCACCCAAACACAAGGAAGTGTTAACTTTGCTTTAATTTTCCAGTACATGAGCAGGTCATTCTGCTCTGTCACTGCAACATTACAGTCCTTCACGGTTAGACCTGGGAGAAGGAACTAAAGATAAGCTTTAATTTCAAATCAAGATGATTTTCCACAAGTGAAAACAAACAAGAGGAACTCAGGATGTGCTTTCATAAATAACTGTTTCTGCATAAACCAGAAGTAACATATTAAGCACCATAATTCAATTTTTCTGTCTGCCCTAGACACCAGTCACTTTTACTCACGGCACTGCGTAAGACAAGAAGTGATCTGGCAGCTGGCAATCATTTTCTTAGCGTCCCCCATCACTACAGACCCAGAAAAACCAGAGACCAGTGCACAAGTGTAGAGTTTAATACTTCTGGATTTATAAGGAAATTGTTTCCCCATCACAGTCAGATGCTCAGACCAGAGTCATCTGATCTCTCTTTACTGGACTATTTTTTAAATTTTTTGGAGGTGAGAGGAAGAGGAAAAATCAATCCTTTAATAAAAATCTAGCTGTAAGACACAACAGTAGAGAATGTATTTCACTTTCTTGACAGAATCTGGAAAGCTGATTGCTTCACATCAGTTCTTTATCAAGATGATGTTATAATGGAGCAGAAGACTAAGGGAAAACAAAATTAAATGAAAGAGGTCATAGCTCACTATTTTAAGTTGCAAACATTAAAAGCCAAAAAATGAGCATACTAATATCATCATTAGAAACATATAATGAATATATGTGTAACAATTCCTATGCACAGTAACACATACTGATAACACAACATTCATTAATTTAACTCGTATACTTAATCATGTTTTATTTATGGTTCTTTCTGTATTTAATCCCCACTGAAGCAAATTTCTATTTTGATCACAGAAAGTGTTGCAAAATATTTTCATTACTGCAAATTCATCATCTGCAACAGTGGTGTCAACATTTTGAATGGAGTAGAAATAGATAGAGCTTAGCTCAATAGTTTAAACTTGTACCATACCTTGTGAGGCAAAAAATTGAGGTATGTATGTCCACATCACCAGCTAATATTAGTTCAGATCTGCAGTTGTATTTATTAGCCCACTACTTTTCAGCTGTAAGACTGCATAACATTATGATTTCTATTTGTATTTTTACTCTCCAGAAAAAATGTTATTTTAAATTGACATGAAGTACAGAAGAGCTCTATATGAAGACACAGAAGTTTCTTTCCAATACCAAGAATTCTTGCTTTTTTGAAGGGCTTATTAAAGATTTTTAAAAAGCCCCATGACAACAATGCAACCTAAACCCCATCATTATATGACCAGGTTATTAGGCATTTTGTAATTACATTTTAATGGTCGGGCAAATGAAAAATAAAGTTTGTCTTCATATCCCTCCAAATGCCCAACTGCAGTATGTACGCTATGAAAAATCATCTCTTCTTAAAAATTTATATTGTGTATGACATGGTTAATTAAGAAAAAGAGTTTCCAGAACAAATCAGGACCTTTAATTTGAAATTAAATGTTAAAAAAAGAAAATAAAAATAATTTAGAAAAACCCTTCTGTTCTTAAGAAATACACATATGAAAACAATGTATTTGCATTTTTGAATCACATCAAAAATATAGTTCTCTTGGATGCTTCCAGCAAATATGAGTGTGACATCTAAAAATGGCACATGACTTCTGTTATTGGGACTTGCTCTTTTTCATCTCCTGCTCCCTCAACAAATGGACAAGGAACTCTGCTCCTTACAACTTGATTTTTCACTGACTTCACATGTCAGTGCATAAGGAGTGTCTCTATTCACTGCTCCCTGTGGATTAATGTAAAGATACAAATGGCTAATAGAAGACTTTAAAATAAACCGTTTCATGTGACTGTCATTGAAAAGACATGGAGTAGGACTGCTTTCTTACAAAAACCCTGCAGCAGCCCCTTCACAAGAAAGTAAGGTTCTGCTGAAGGTTTTGTTTTTAATTTCTTGCCTACAAAGATATAAAATCATACAAGGATATAAATATACATAATAAGTCTTGCTAGAAAATGAGGATTTTTGGAAATATTCCACTCCATAGTTCATTCACTCTTCTGGACAAAAACAAAGTGTAAATGACCCTGATAGAAAGGGAGGAGGGTGCTACATTCTCATGTTACTAGACTTGGATGAAATTGTCTTAAAAAATGACATAGATTAATAAAAATTGCTGATTAGATGTTGCTATCTGCCATACTAATCACATCTAAATTTGCAAATTACCCATGAGTCATGCAAATAACATTAGGCTAGTCAGAGGGGGTTTTTTCCCAGTTCCAACAAATTTCAGCAACACTAATATGGAAAATACAAAGAATTTAATAAATGGATCATAAATTTATTGCCATTATACACTGTGTCTCCTATAAGCCCTTCACAGCTTAGATCTTACCATATTCCTCAACAAAACTCCAACACATCTTTGTATTTTCCAAAATGGTTATACATTACAAGACAATATGATTTTCCCAGCTTCCTAGTGCAAAATTACCACAGAGCAGTAAAATGCCAGTTCCATGCCAACAAGTCCAAGCAAAAGAGTAATTTTTGCTACCTTGTGGTAACAAGATAAGAAGCTTCAATTGCAGCAAATTAGTTGCTCCCCTTTTCATTGAGTTGCTTCATATCCCTCTTCCTCTAAAAACACTCACCCAGAAAATCACCATGGATCAGCTGGTGCACAGTTATCTGTTAGCTCATGGTAACTTGTCCCTAATGTTTGCATTCTAGATTCTACCTGGCACTTACATCCCATGCTTATTTCAAAACTGACATATCAATCCATCTTATACATATGTTCACATTTTTTGCCACTTATCAGAGAGTAGGACTTGGAAGTCCTGGAAAAATCAAAATTAAATGAAAAATCAGACTACATGTGATACACAAAATTACTTTTTGTAGTTTGATTACCTTTTTTTTAATAAGAGAATTTCCCCGCAATAGAAACTTTAAAAGTAATCCCATTCATACTTTAGATATTATATTGCATACAGTGTCAAGGAGACAATGTTATTGAAAGAATCTTTTAAAAATCCTGAGTCATGTCGCTTAAAATACAACGCAAGCATCACAATTATAAGAACAAAACAAAAGTCTTCTGTTGCAGTGTTCGCCTGCTCTTTTGTAGGTTTCAGATATTATTATAGAGTGATACTTGTGGCCAAAAAGATTTAGAATTACCAGGAACTGCTTCTTTGATTTTGACCAAAGGACTGAAAACATTCCTGAGTTCTTCCCTTCATATCCATCATATTTCTAACTCAGATTTACTTGTGTACTATGCACAGAAACAATCTCTCAATACAATGAAAATTACACTTGTTCTTTTCAAGAAGAATTTTTAAATATAAAACATGAAGACTGAGGAAGGTTTTGGCTAAAGCTGTTAATCTGTCTAAACATTAAATCATTACATTCTTACCAGCTGCACTTCTCCAAAAGCCCCTCTTCCAATCACCTTAACGACATCATAGTCTTCAGCTTTCATTTGTAAAGCTCGGATTTTTTCCACAATCTTCTCATCTAAAACAAATAAAACAGAAGTTGCAATAATGCATGCATTAACAGAATACAATTTTAGCTATTCATTTACAGTAAAAAATAAGCTATTTCTATTCAAATGTTTAGAGCCTTCTTGGTAATTCTTGAAATCAGTAGTCACTATTAATATCCCCTTTTGTTATTCTTTGGAAACCAATAACCATCTACCTTTAGCTGTAACAACTGAAATATCTTTCATATTTTGCTGACTCTCATTTCACACCTTTAATAATCACTCACAAGCTTATGGGAAGACTCTGGTAATGAAGAGAGCCAGAGATGCCTATCTGGAATTTTCAATCATTCCTTGCTACCCGCTGTACTCCCAGGATCCACTGACACTCCACTGATAATGCCAAGGTGGAGTACGTTGTACACAAAAAGCACTGCAGGTGCAACCTGCTGCTACACACCTGCAGGGCTCAACAGCACTCACATGGCAAGGAATGTGACTCAGTACCCTTCATGTACAACTGCAGATCACACAAAGATCTGGCACATCCTCTCATCCATTCCATATACTGATTCAAGTTTACATATGTGTATGTAACTACTAGCCACCTCAGAGCGTTTTTTTGGTGCTCACGACATGTATAGTTCTACGCTTCTTAAAATTATGTCTATGATGTTCTGTTCAGCATTCTGCAGATAAGCACTGCCTGTCAGTATGTGTGTTATCAGCAGATGTGAGGATCTGTAAAAGAGAAAACAGTGAAATTATGATTTCTGACAAGTTCTAAAAACACAAGGTCCTAGACTCTTTAATTTTGTAAATGAAGCATGTTATGAATGCATTCCCAGCTAAATGCATTTTTTAAAATCTATTCTTACTATGTGGACAAAAGATAATGGAATCAGTGAATGGAATCCATAATACTGGAGGTAACCTGAGGCATGACAGGCTCCTACAAACACTTAGAGGAAGAACAAAACAAAGCAAAACAGGTGGCTGGAGCAAGAACTCTACCAGGGAAGAGCATGAAAATGTATGAAAAGCTATGGATGCTTATATTCAGAGAGGGGTATATTGCGAGAGGGTTTATATTGCGAGATCCCTGTTTAGGGTCAAATACCGTGGAATTTTATCCCTAGAAAGGCATTAAAGAGGATCTCAGATCTGAATACACGGGAGAAAAGGATAAGAAATACAGTTAATCCAGTATGACATTAAAAATGACACAGTCTAAGGGAGTTAATGATAAGAACATCTAGTAAATAGCTTAACCATTCCTACATATTCATGAAGAGCAACTTGGCAGGTTACAAGCAATCCAAGAGATGCCTGACTATCAGGAACACTTCTCTTCTTCCAAACAAGCAATACACCAACAAGGCATTTTACTGAGTCCTAACAACCCTCAAAACAACCACCTAACTCACACCAGATAGAGCTCTTCTGCATAGAGTCCTCTGAAATCAAAAGGTGTTAAAGTACAAGACTTAGCAATAAGAAGTGGTACCTGTTTTTCAGTTATGCATTATATCAGTATCTGTGTGTGTTGTACAACATAACACAGGGATTTCAGGGACCCTTATGTCTAAGTAGGAGTGCAACAGAAGTGGACAAGGAGGCACTCTGATTTATTACTCACAAACAAGAATGAAGTGGCTCAGGAAGGCAAAGTCTGTAGCAGACTTGGCAGAAGCAACTCTAAGATGGTGGAATTTAAGACTTGAAGAGACCTGAAGAAGGAAAATAGCAGACCTTGGACTTCAGGAGAACAGACTATGGCTCATTTGGAAAACTCACTGGCAGGATCCTGTGAAAAGCTGCTGTGAAGGGCAGAGGAGTGGGCTGATCTTCAAAGATGACATGTTCATAGCACAAGAACAGTCTGTTCTAGTTAGCTATCGAGCTGTTCCAGTTAGAAATCGAGCAGGAATGGCAAGGAGCCAGTCTGCCTAAATGGGCAACCTCTGCCTCAACTCACCACAAAAGATAAAGGTTTGGAACATGGAAGCTGAGTCGGGGTACCCAGCAGGAACCTCTCAAACCAGAAAAGATGGAATTGGAAAGCCAAGCTCAGCTGGAACTGGAACTAGCCAGGATTATGAAGGGATACAAGAGACTCTATAAATACAATGGCTATAAAAGAAAGACTGAGGCAAATATGGTCCCACTGCTCTCAGTGAGGGAGGTGATTTAGTACCAGGGACATGGAGATGATCGAGGCAGTCTATGCCTTTTTTGCTTCATTTCACTCTCAAGCCCTGCTCAGAGGCCTCCCAGCTCCTTGAAGACAACAGCAGAGTGTGGGGCAGCACAGTATCACAGCAGAGGAAGTTATGAGTTAAAGACCAGTGAAGCAAACTTGGCATATGCCAGGTCTTGAGACAATACAGGATGCTGAAAAAAAGTCAAGACCATTACGAGGCTCTTCTCTACCACCTTTGAAAGGTCATGGCAACTTGGGAAGGTGATGACTGGTAAAGTGCAAATGCCACATCCATATTCTAAAAGGACAACAAGGAGGCTACAGTGTGGAACAGCAGCCTGACCACACTGCCCAAGATGATAATGGAGCAAAATCCATGATAATGGAGAAGAATTCACTTCCAAGCACATGATGCACATGGAAGGATAAGAACAGCCAAAATGGATCTAGAAAGGACAAACTGTGTTTGACTAACCTGATTTCCTTCATGATAAAATGTCTGTCTTGGTGGATAAAGGGAAAGCGGTACATTTCCTTGACTGTAGCATGACTTCCAACACAACATCTCAAAGCATCTTTGTAGCCAAACCATGCTGACAGGGATTGCACAGAGAAATTACCAGGTGAGTGGAAAAGTTGCTAGAGTCACAGCCAGTGGTTTTAAGTCCAAAGCTGATACACTGGAGGGCAGGGCAGCTTCTAAGAGTAACCCAGACAGCACGAGTAACAAGCTGACAGGAAGCTCACAGTTCAACAACAGCAAGTGCAGAGTCCTGTAGCTGGGATGGAACAGCACCACACAACAGAACAGGATGCACTCACCAGCTACAAGGCACCATGAGAAAGAGGACCTGACAGCCCTGGTGGACAACAAGCCAAGCTGAGAGGAAGAGGAGCCAGCCTTTGCACTGACTATGCAAGTAAGTGTTGGTAAATGCACAGCCAGTAGGTTGAGGGAAGTAGATTTCCTCCCCTGTCATTTGTGAAACCGTATGTGGAATATTATGACTAACTTTGGGGTCCTCAGTGCACAAAAAATACTAAACATTCCCTAGTTTCATGGAAGACTACCAAGACGCTCACATGATGCTCAAGAGAAGCTGAGAGAACTGGAATTGTACAGGTTTAACGGTTGGCCTCAACAGAAGTTGAAATGAGGCTTTATTTCTAAGGGGTACAAGTGAAAGGACAAGAGTCACCAGACAAGATGAAATACCAGAAATCCTATTTTGTAGGAAAAGAATACTAAGAACTGGGGAAAGGTGCAGACTGTCAAGTGGAGCTGAAAAACTCCATCTTTGGAAATTTTCAAAATTCAACTGCACAAGAAACTGAACAATCTGATATAACATCAAAACTGGCTTGACTTTGAGCAGAGTTGGACC
This sequence comes from Peucedramus taeniatus, assembly GCA_013400575.1. Taxonomy (NCBI): domain Eukaryota; kingdom Metazoa; phylum Chordata; class Aves; order Passeriformes; family Fringillidae; genus Peucedramus; species Peucedramus taeniatus. The sequence goes on from WBNO01017362.1 coordinate 28,885, forward strand.
AGCTGGCCTCCAGTCATCCTTCCTAACCTGTGGAACACAGAAACACAACTCTTAAGTTTCTTCTGAGGAAAAGACAGGACCTGACAAGGAAGGGGAGAGATTAATGTTACAATGAGAGAATTGGAAACATGTAAATTGTCTGCTAGTAAAGTTGCAAGGACAGAGGCAAATGCTTGTGAAAATGGAAAAAAATACCTGTCTAGGACAGTAAAGGGAGATGGGGAGGAAGGAAAAACCCAAACTTTTCTGCCTTTTAAGGTAAAAAAAAATTCATATGCAGGTTATTTTCTCTAAAACAAAAAAAAAAAGTGTATCAAGCAGTTCTGGGGAGTGTATATATGACAAATAAAATTGCAGGGGAGTGTAATTTTACCCCACAGATCAGTCACAGTCAGTCAATGAGTGCTGCTATGGAATACATTAAGTCAAAAGTTGCTGCCCTAGGCAGAAGTCCAGCCAGAAGTTAAACTGAAGTACAGCCAGGAAGTGCTGCAATCCCACAGCTGACCAAAACCAAACAGAAAGCACAAGAGAAAGACTGAAGTAATTAGGGGTGCATCCATAGTGTCTGGTCAAAGGTGTGTGAAGAAGAAGCTGCTGGAGACCTTGCAGAATCAGGAGGAACTAGAAGGCACAGCTCCAGACAGGGTAATGCTTCCTCCCTCAGAGAAATAAAAGGGGAACATGAGAAGTATGTTCTCTTGCTTAGATGGAAAAAGAGCAGAACTCAGGGAAACAGAAAGAAGCAGCAGCCCTCCCTGGCTTACAGAAAACACATCCCTAATGTAATGAAAATAAGCCTGATGGCAGGGCTGAATTGCTTTGTGTCTACCAAGTACCCAAAAGGGAATGTGGTTAATGACACTGACATATAACTTGTTTATACATCTAAGACATTCTGTCTTACACACTGTGGCTTCCACGCTCTGCTTGGGAAAGTTGGTTATTTGATACCTCTCCCATCTCTACTCCTACCAGAACAATATCATTAAGAATGGAACTGGAGTCCAACCTGCTGAGGTGACTGTGAAGATCTGGCAGGGAGCTGCCTAAGAGAAGCCAAGAGAAAACCAGAGGAGCAATTAGCTCCTTAACTCAGTGGAAGTTTTACAGTGCACTAAGTTTCTAAGATTCTTGTTGGCATCTGACATTTCATGAGTGCTGCTGACAGGAAGCCTGGAGCACACAAAGCTGCAGCTGTGGGAGGCACTCACAACACACTGGGTAACACCGGTTCCTGTTGGCAACCACAGGGCTGGGCAGGAGTCAGCAACTTCAAATGACATAACAAAATGTAAGGGAAGGAACCAGAACTGTTGATTTTGCAAGAAATTAATTTTAACAGATGCATCTTCCAAGTAAGCAGTGTCTGCTTGGAGAGGAGAATAGCCAAAGGAATTTTTCAGGGAATTTATTCAGGGAGTCTAGAAAAACTGGTGTACAGGTGCCACATCTCTAGTAGAAGTCCCTTCTACTGTAAATACATCCACTGTCACTACACTCTACAAGTCTGCCAACCTACATAACATCAGCAAATCATTTTAATAACACAAGTTTCCAACTCTTGAGTGGTGCTGAATAATGCATAGAAAATTACTGATCCATTTAGGGAGTCAAGACTTCTGGGCTGTACAAGGCCTGTTGATGGCAGCACTCTCTGTGCTGCTGTTTGGACTTACTCAAAATCCATTTTTCGTGCCCTTCTACTCACAATGATAAGACTATAAATGATTAAATGTTTCCAGCTATTGATTAGACTTGTTATTTAACAATTTCAGACTAAGATGCATCTGAATGGGAGACCACCAAAAAAGGCACAAGCCACTAAGACATGATTTAACACTTGGCAAACCTTAGACGGCAGAAAAATTGACTTGAAGAATTTACTCAACCTAGTGTCTTTGCCTGGATGACAGAAAAGACCAAGAAAGATTTGTTACACCAAGCCCATGCTGAAAAATTCAGCTTCCTTTTCTAAAACAAGCAAATTAGCTTTTGCTCTCAGAGGACTATGAGATTCCTCTCATTGTTTTGGGAATTAAATATTGCATTACACTTTTCTGTTCCATGAATACTCTAAAAAACAGAGCAATTTAAATCGGAATCCCAACAGTTGATTAAAGCAACAGAAAAGGAATGAAGAGTCTGAAAGGGAATGGTTGTATTATCTGAGATATTTAATGTGCCTCTTATAACAAACACAGGCTACACTTCGGTTCAATACCTTAGAGAAAGTGGTAAGAAATCAGAATAGTAAAACAAAGCAGGCAATTAAAGAATTTCTTTCATATTAAACAAGGGAAGAGGCTGCTTCAGCGAAGTGGTCACAGAAACAGAATACACCAAACTCCTATGGTATGGACAATTAATAAACTGCCTTTGTGAAATAGTTGAAACATCTGAGTTTCAGCTTGCAATGATGAGTTTAGCTGAACAAAAATTAATGTCTCACCTGAAGTGCAAGCTATTTCATTTTTAAATTAAAAAAAACTATTAATAAAACATTAACCTGAATAGTAATGACTTGACGTAGGTTGGAAGTAGGGTGCATGCAAACCCCTGGGAATGTGGTGGGGAAAAAAAATTCATCTCTCAAAGTGTTATTGTGGAAGAATCAGGTGATTAAACTGACTGAAAGTATGATGATTATTTAGTGTTCTCCTCAATTTCTGCAGACTTGTGTAACGTGGATGAAAAGAACTGCAGTGACTAATTTAGTTGCCTCCCTGTGCAGCACAGTGTAACTCCCTGGAGGCCCTGCCACCTCTCTGTGTTGGCCTCAGGAAGCCCTGGGGAGGGATGCAGGCTCCAGACCCCTGGCAGAGACTGCTCATCAGAGTTTGTCAGAACCTTTTGACAGCAGTTCTCAGCTAGGCATTTGCGGCAGTTCTTCAGATGTTGAGATAAATCACAAGAGACAAGAACTCACTGTTCCTTACCCTAAGAAGGCAACAACTTACAGTTCCATAAATTCTCAATACAGTTCCCAACTTTTCTTCCAAGTCCAAGGTGGCAATAGGCTTCAGCAAGCACGTGCCACACTCTTTCCAGTGATCCCTGCTACCCTCAGAACAGTTTCCAAGAAGACCTGAACTATGGGTATAGCAATTTTAAACTGCATAAAATGGCAATGTCAGGAAGAACCCAGTTGTTGTCCTGTTTTTTCCTGTATCTGAGTGGCTCGTTTTGTGATAGCACAAGTATCAGTGAAGTGAAATGAAAGTCAGAAACTGGTCTTCGCTTTTCTTTTGCCTGACTAGTTTTAATAAAAAGAAAAAACGAAACCCGACTCTCCGCATTATTTCTGCTCAGTTTCCCTGTGTGCTATATAACAAACCGCACAACCACCTGTCGGAAAAGACTTTGAAATTAATCACTGTGGCAGGATTGATTCTTTCATTTGCAATATCAAAGTATTACCAGCCTCGAATGTTTACAAAATTCTCATTTCACAATTTGTTTTTTTCCCAAAGTGTACATCACAGAAGATATGCAGCACTATTTTTATTCTCTGCCAGTCAGTACAGAAGCAGGAGAGAAGTTACACATGTGATTCTTAAGAAAGGTGCACTGTCACACGATATGTGTGATATGGCCAAAACAGTCAGGTGTTGCATGCTTTTTTAGAGTTCAACAGGTAAGGATGAAGTGCAGCCTTGAAAACTCTTTATTAACTACTGTGAATTATTATTGTAACACATCTCAAAATTCTTTTACCTAGTATCTGGTTATTTCAACTGTATACTGTCAGCTGATCTAACAAAAAAAAGGCAGTAATAAAATTGTGAACAAAAGTATATTTTCATGTTTCTGACATTGCTGGTAGCCTCCAGGTCATGTAAGATACTTAAAATATTTACTACAACTATGACAGAAAACCTAGAGGAGGAGAAGAAGCAACAAACTTCAAAAAAAGGGAGACAGCCAGCCAGAATGTTCAGGGGCTGCAGAAAACAAACAAGCAAACAAACAAAAAAGAACTAATCAAATAACAACCAAAACCTCAACCTGTTCCTGAGGTTAAATTGTTTTGCCACAGTCACTATTTCCAATAGTCAAAAGACACTGGTCTTCTGATCAGAGAGGGGCTTCTAATTTTGTTCTACTGGAAAAATAGGAATGTAAAAGCAAATATTACCAGCTTATAGAAGTTGCTGATAAATGTTATTTATGTCATTTTCATAGGGCTTTCCCCTCACTTTGCACATACAATACCCAGTTGCAAATAACAAAGATACTTAAAATGCTGCAACAAACCCCTTCTTTCATAAATATCTGCTTGAATTCCTTTGAACTCAAACTGAAAATAATGCCTTGTGATTTTTCCAAATGAGACTTTATTGGCAACTGTAAAAGCTGTATGTCCATCTAAAGGGCTCTGCTAAACCTCATGGAGAAGCACTGAATTCCAAACAAAGAGCTCACCACAAATTACAACACCAGCCACTATTTAAGTGAGGAGTGTGAGTGGATATTCCAAGGAGTCCCAGGGCAACAGAGGGCAGACACATACTCTTCACCAGTAACGAATTTTAAAGGAGTTGCTAATAAGACTGCATCTGCAAAAACCTAACCTCAACATATGCAATAGAAAAGTTTTTTTAAAAAAATATATATATCTCAAAATAAGCTCACTACAAAGCACAGTTATTCCAAGAAGGCTTACTTACTGCAAATTACATTTTAAAACAAATAATCTGCTAATTTTACAAGAAAAAAGTTCTGCTTATACACATGAATAGAAAACACTTCAAAACCACAAAATACAGCTACTCTGATGTAGAATCATATGCTTAATAAACTCCAAGATCCTGTCTACAATTAATTTGGGGAGAATCACAGACATTTATGCAAAGGTTCAAAAATGAACCAACAGATTTTAAGGTACAACAATTTAGTTTTAAAAACCCACAGAAGACTTCTCTGTTAGATTAAATATGACTATATAAACAATGTTGACATTCAGTGTAATGAATTCCTGAAGAATAATAACTAGGATATACTTAGCAAGTTATGTAGCTACACATACATAAAATAAAAAAAATAATATAAAAGGATTTTTCCAACCATATTTAGGAAAATATAAATCTGGTATTTTTCAACATATTTTCACAATATTACAACTCCCTAGAATGAAATTTCTCTCTGTAATAAATGGTCCTCCAAAGCCTTCTGAAACTCAGAGTTATAAAAATTAGTAGAATAAGCATGAGCAATGCATTTCTGACCACTCAACTTCTTATGATTGAGATCACAACAATGTCATTGTTTAAGGGCCACTTGCAACTTACATCTATTTAAAAAATTATCAATGTTCTTGTTCTTCCTCAACGCTGGATAATCCAGATCAAGGACCAAAGAATTCAAGCCATCCTGAAATAAAAAAAAAAAGAAAAAGTTAATTGAATTCTAAAATCATAATTAACAACTTACCTAAAATTACTGCACTGAGACCGATTATATATTATTCAAGCACGCATTACATTCCTCGTAGACAAATCAAACAAGCTCTCAAGTATGTTTATAAACCAGCAGAGGAGCCAACACATACTGACTGGCTCCAAGTTCTATAAACAGTATAGCTATATTACCACTGATTAGTGGCACTGGGACTTAAACTGGAGCATTAGTTTTAATCTTAATCAGTAAGTAATCTTACTCATAAAAACACTGATTTAAGATACTGAGTTCAGTCAATCCATTTTTCTTACTTCTGTTACACTTTTCCTGCAAAGACTTTATGTTCGTATATCCATATAATAATATGGATAATTCTGATCAAAGTCTCTCTACCTTCTCATTCTGGACATTCAAAAACCAACCACACAGTTTTCTTGGAAGCAAGACATGGCCTAAACCTAAGAAGACAATTCACCATGTAATTCAGGCTCACAACACTAGAATACCTTTCCAAGTGACTCAACAGAAGATGAGCCAGAACTCTACATGCTGTTCTGCTACCCATTATCAATGCCTCAGCAGAAAACAATTGAGACTCCTAAAATGGCAAGGGATGAGATCACCAAAACTAAACTAAAAATAGTATTTTAAATGCCTGTTACAAGACTTTACTTAATTCCACCTTTCTGCAACATGGAAAAACTTTAGAAAATTGCTCTTCAAACACAGAGACCTTTCCAGTTACACAGGGACAAATAAAAGTAAAAAATAGTTTCAGATACTAAAAGGAGTATACACCATTCATTGTCAGCAGCTCCAGTGTTCAGCCTGAACTTGCAGCTTTATTCATTGCCCTAAGAACAAAATCCTGAGACTGCTTTTTCAGGTTTTTGAGCCTTGACAGAGCATCACAGGGATTTAAGTCAGGGACCACATAATGTTTATTACAAGGCAGCCAACAGAACTAGATAGCTTTTCAGTCTCCTTAATAACTGAGGCTATAGCTAACAACCTGCTGATTTTATATTTTTTAATAATACATCTGGAAAGGTATAATTTATTGCAAATATTACTAAAATTATTATATTAATTTTAATAACTTATCTGGAAAGATGCAATGGCAAAACCTAAGATTATTGAATGCATTTTGAATGCCACTTTGTCCTAAATAAGCTCATATAAAAATAAGACCACTTCATCTGTGGCAGTATCAGTTTACACCACAAAATGCATTAATGGTTAAGACCATTTTCAAAATAAAGATTATTTATTTATTTATTTTTGCCTCCTAACAAATGGAAGTGTCTTGGAAAGTGTCACAGACACATTGATTAAGTATGGTTTACACAAATTATTAAAAGCTGGTTGAAAGACTGGGCCCAGAAGACTGATCAGTGGCACAAAGTCCAGCTGGAGTCAGTCACCAGCAGTGCACCCCTGCACTGGCACTTCTCTTGGACAGAGAAGGTTTTCACAAAAGTCAATGAGGGGAAAAGACAAGTCCTGCTGCTGGAGAGGAAAAACCCCAGGTACCAGGTATAGGCTGTGGCCTGACAAGCAGGAGAGCAGCTTTGCAAAGAAGCACCTAAGGGTCCTGCTGAACAATAGGTTCCTCTCTACTCTGCACTGATGAGTAGAGAGGAACCTATTGTTCTGCAGTGTTCCCTCCTGGTCTCCCAAACCATTAAAGGCAGGGATCTGCTGGAGTGAGTTCAGCAAAGGGCCAGTAAGATTAAGGCACTAACACATTTCTCCAAGGAGAAAAGGCTCAAAGAGCTGTGACTGCAGCCTGAGAGGAGAAGACTCAGGGCAGGGGAGCTCATCAGTGTCTCTAAGTACCTGATGGGAAGGACAGAAGAAAAGGCACTGCTCATTGACAGGACATGAGACACTGGTAAAATACACAAAACTCTATTTGAACACCAAACCTTTTTCCTGTGAGAGTGGTCAAGTACTGGAACAAATTGCTCATAGAGGCTGTGGAGTCTCCACCAGTGGAGATATTCAAAATGGTCCTGGGCAACCTACTTTGGTAGACCCTGCAATGAGCAGGGTGTTGGACTAGACAATATTAAGAGGTCCTTGCCAACCTCAAACGTTCTGTAACACCTATATTATTTCCACTGCTGCACAGAAAAAAGGTGGATTTTTACTCCTGACTCAATGTAACCTTAACTGTTATGATGGTCTTACACATCAAGTTTTAGAACTTCCTACCAGAAAGAAGCATAAGACAGTGTAAATAAGCAAACAAAGTCAGTCAAGAAGGCACAGTAGTTGCTTTAATAACAGTAAATACTGGAATTATTTCAGCCTTGACCATAACAGTTCCTGCAAGACACATAAAGGAGGAGTGATGCACCAGGATATCATACTCGTCTTTCAGAGGGACAGAAGACTTACTATTCTATTCCTAATTTATATGACACTATTACAGAAGATACAAAACCAAACCAAAGTAACAAAGTTGTTATATACTTATGGATTAGTCATTACATGAATTGCACAGGTAATGCCCAATAATCTAATCTAAATAAACAGAATGTACTAATTTGAGATGACTTCCTACAAAATAGCATAATAGAATCCATACTACTCTTGATTTAGCAAACACTCCGTCAAATCTCATTCTGCAGCACAGTGTGTCTGCAGAAATATGGATCCTCACCCTGCAACATGAGAGAAGGACCATGCTGAATGCCCTGATGGGAACAGCTGGGCCACCTTTTAGGATTTTACCTAGCTCAATGAAGTATCAATTCCAATTAGATGGCAGTCTACACCGAACTGCAACATTATTCTTTCACTGCTACTGAGAAAACAACTCTCACGATCACAAACAACTGTGAAGACATTTTAAGGGAGATGTAAAAGCACTCTGTGCTAACAAAAATCAGCAAGGTGTATTTTTGTTCTTCCTGTTTTGGAGGGGAAGAGAGGTGAGGTCACCTGATGTCTTAATGCTTTTCATGTGAAGATATTTTAGTGGTTGACCAAGAAACCCATATATAGTGTGCTTGACTTCTATCTTATGCAAAACATCAGGGGAAAGAATAGTTATCACCCCAACAAAAATTTTAGTGAAGTTGGATTACAAGGTCCAAATCAATCATACATGTTCCATTTTAAGATGAACTGTGTATTATAATTTTAGATTTTTTTCACTTTTTTCCTCCATGTCATTCTGATTCCATGGCTTTTTTGTGGGCTGTACAAACTGAGAACCATATTTGCAGCTGATTTTTAATTAGCTCTTTTTGACTCTTTTTCATGGACTTCAGGTAACAATTTTCACAAGTAGTTATTAATGAAAGAAAATTTCAGAACACCACAACTTACTATTTTAGGTCTTTGGAAGTGTACTAACTCTAGAACACAGCCAGATATGGCTAGTGTCAAAGAGAGGTGATCAGTATAATCACCACAAGGAACAGAAAGGGTGTCAAATTATTTTTAGCCCTGTGAACAAATCTTATTATCATACTCTTTCAAAGACAAGATTTTAAGCTTTTAAACGAAATTTTAACATTAGAGATTTCAAGTTCATATCAACATGTAATTTATGAAAAACTTGTCTTGCACACTACCATTTTGTCAAAAGTTGTTTCCTTAAAGCTTCACATTTTCATTGAAAGACCTAGTTTATTATCACTTAACAGAAAAAATCACTACAATTAAGAAGCTGGGTCAAAAGATTATGCAGTACACCAGACAGCTGGAACTGAAGAAAAGTAATCCAGGAAATGACGTCTCCTCTGTCTAGGCCTCACAGATAAGTCACTTCAACCAGGAAATATGCTATTAAAGGGATTTCACCGCTCACTTCCGCTTTCTGCTGTTACAAAAGACTCAGAGCTAACAGGCCAAAAATAGCAGCTTCCAAACAAATGCATCACTGGCAAAGATAGATCTGCCCCCATCAAAAGCCTTTTGCTAATGGCAAACATGCTGAAATGTTCTTCAAGAGAAAAGACCAAGCTTGATAAATTTTGCAACACCCTCCTACTACAGGAGGAGCAGAGCTCATGGGCACTCTGACCGCAGTCACCCTCTGTGGAGAACATGGAGCTTGGCTTCCCCAGCAAGCAGTCTGCACTGTTTACTGACCTGAATGAACCAAAGGAGAAACAGGCAAGAAAAGTTCATGAAATACAGGAACTACATGTTTATGTTCTTCTCTGCCAGAAGGGTCAGTAATAGGGAAAAAAACTAGCAGCTTCTCAACAATGAGCTTAATATTAATTGCAGGCAATCCCACGGAAGTCCTCACCAAATTAAACCATTCTGTGTTGACAAGAGTTTCTGATGTTAAAGTAACTGTCTGAACCTCTCTAACATTGATAGCACTGGCAGTCAGAAGCAGCTTTGGCTATTTTGATTTATTCCTCTGTTTCATGATGTGAAAAAAATAAAACACAAGGCCAAATAGTGGATGACTGAACAGAAAAGGCATCAGTTACTTCAGAAAACAATTCATAATCCTGCAATAACTGAAAAATATAAAAAGCCTGATCTAATGAAAGATGTCCCTGCCCACAGACAAGGAGTTGGTGTAGATGATCCTTTAAGGTTCCCTTCCAACCTACACCCATGAGATCCTATGGAAATTTCACTAATACATTATTTATAAAAAAAACTAAAACAATATTCCTTTCCTTTTCCAAATCACAAAATAAAATTTAATAAAATTTAATAAAATATGCTGCAGCAAAAAGTAAGGATAGAAAAGTCTGGTAACATCACACTGCATTTTTCTAACTGGGCCTAAATGCTTTTAAAGGCAGAACTTCCCAAATCTATGAACACAGGAAGTGAGCATCTAATGACTCTTCCCCAGGACTAAACCTCCACTATGTTCTTCCATATGCCAATGGGACTCTTAAATAATTCTGGTCTTTCCTGAGCAATTACTTCTTTCCATAACACAGGAGCTACATTTGGATGCAAGGTGAACAGCTCAGTAACAGCATACAATAGGAAAAACAACTGAAAGGTCATATGCAAGGCAAATACAGCCTTTTCCCTGCTCAGTGATCTCTAGGATATGTTGCAATTCACTTTTCTCTTATTTAAGCATTAGTAATCAGTATGTGAAGGAATAATCTGGCCCATGATAATGCAGCTGACAATTTACTGCTGGGAGGTCTTGCTATTCTAGTTCTTTAACAGTTTTACATTAATTAACAGATTTTTTTTAACAGTATTAAGTATGTACAGTTTAGAAACCTAAAAGCAGCTACTGTCCACAAATGAGTATGTAAATACTTAACAACAGGCTTTACTTACAATCTGATTTCTGTACATGAAGGTAAACAAATATTGAAATGGTTTAAATGTTGTCTACTAGTGAATACAGGCAAATTTTTCTTCATCATACAAGCAATACTCCTCAAGACATGTCCTCTTATGTGCTGCATCTTAAGTGTATATTTCAATGGTTTTATGCATTTTCTCCTGCTATTTGAAAGGTACAGTGTGAAAGTGTAATGATAACGACAGGATGGTAACAGCCCAAAATCTTATAAAAAGTATTATCACAAAATTGTTCAAGATGCAACAAGACAGACGTTAAGGAGCACCACTATGGAACAGTAAAAGCACGTAAATAATGATCAGGATGGAACAGTAAAAGCATGTAAATAATGATCAGGAAGGCAAAGGGGTATAATGAGTTGTAATTTACAAGAGACAAGAGAAAAAAATGGAAGCCACTTTATATTAAGAATGATAAAAAAAATCCATTAAGAGTTACAAAAAAACAGAATGCACAGAAGGTTTAAGTGATCCATGCTTTCTGGGATAAGAATGAAAACAAATCCTAAAGAAAATCATTATATACATGAAGAAATGTGCTGAGGACAGCAAGATACACTGAAATTCACTCACAGGACTTAAGGAGACTGTCCCAATCAATTTACACTGAAAAATCAGGAGAGGTCAGCAGGACTGCAAAGGGTAAATCAAAGCCTCCCATAAAAGGCTCACATTATAGAGTTTTCCAAACTACAGATCAGAATATTTGGCAAGGGGGAGTTAGAATAGGATATTAATTTAATTAATTAATTAATTGATTGATTTAAACACCTAGAAGATTAACATGTGAGATCCAGGGCTTAAGGTTTTTTGTATTCTTCTCAAAGATAAAACAGTGCCATATAAAAGATTTCTGGCAGATTACAGGGAGTAATCATTAAAGCAAATCATCCTAACATAGGACTAAAATGCAGGACTCAACATTAACATTGGCAAAGTAATAAAATATGGTATAGGAAATCATGGAGAAAAGGTCCAAAAGACAATTATTAGGAGTTTGGCAATCATCAGGACTTGGAAAAGTGTGTCAAAAAGAAATTCCCTTGGCTTGGTCCTGTTTCAGTTCTACAGAAGATTTTCACTGCCACAATAAAGCAACAGAATTCGAAACAGCTCTATTAAGAACTAAAAATAAAATAAATAAATTCAGCAAATGATACCAAGCTTGGAGTTTTGAGCAGAAACTTTTTACTGCATTTGAAATTACCTCAAAAAGAAGGAAAAAAAATACAGTCAGATGCAACTCAAAGTACAAAAAGGGGGGGAAATCTCCACTAGCATATGCTTTTGAAAGAAGTTAAATGCACAGAATATAAAAATTGAAATAATGACCAAGCAGGAAGATAAAGGAAAATGACGTGGGGTTATAGCAGACTAAAGTCCAGTCTTAGATGCATAAACAGGAGGTACACTGGATAATATCTCAAAGAGAACTATGATTCTTTTGTAAATAAAGATCAGAAAACATTTGCTGATATTGGTACAGCCTAAGCCAGAATATTGTGTCCAGTTCTGTGAATTCCTATACAGAGGACTGCAAAAGACAAGCTGGAAAATAACTGAAGGAACTTAACAAGAGCAGTGAAATGAAAAACAATTTGTGCTAAAATAGACTGTCAGGACCAGAGACTTTAGTCTTTCTAAAGGTTAGCCTAAGGAGTCAGGACCAGTTCTCTCAGAACATAAAAAGTTGTTAAGAGTGATGCTGATGATAGACAATTCCTCACATTCCCCAAAACACCATAAAAAATTAGCTGAATTAGGCACAAATGTTAGGTTGCACATTAGGGAAAAAAGGTCTAAATAGCAGTAGTGATAAACTGACATAATGCAGCTCCTCAAGGGACTTGAGAAATTACCTACACAGGAGATTCACAGGCTAGAGAAATATTTATTACAGTAGGTCCAGCTGTGGATCCTTTAGCAGTGGTCTCTAAAATTCCTTCCAAGCCTACCTAAAATCTCTTCACAAATTACTGTAAGAAATACACAAAGGCAGTATATCAAGCCAAAGAAAAAGGACTGAAAACAGGAGTAAACCAGAAGCTATGAAGATACAACTTAACATTATTCATTTTAAAAAACCCCAAAAACTTAACCATTACAAAAATGCTCATTTTTTCCTCCAAACTGGTTGTTGCTGTTTTCTCCTTAAGCTTTAACAAAATAAAACTGGTCTTGCATGTGTTGCTGATTATCACTGTAGCCATGGAAAATTCAGTAGTTCAGCATAATCTGCTTTGATCTGAAGTCACTGTACATTTCCACGTTCTTTAGCTACTTTTGACTTTAGAATTTAAACTGCTTTCAAAACATTAATATGCACCAAAGCCCAGAACTACAAATCTGTTAAAATGACACTAGAGATAATTTCCTATTCACTGGAAACCTCCAAGGCCTTTATTAGCAATCTTTGCTCCTTAACAAGAGAGCAAGAGCGGGTTGGTAATTTTGACTGTCACTTTGCCGCAGTCATTTATGCACCAGCTCAGATGGAGTTTGCCCGGGCAATCAAGCAAAACAGTACAAGTACTAGAACAGCAAAAAGACTATCTACAAAAAATAAACCATTGCCTGGAATTGTTTCTCTGACATCCTGAAAAAATGGAATTACCTACTGTTTCAAGAAAATCCAAATGCAACACACAGCCTTTAATTCATTCCTCTTTTCTCAAAAAGGGCTTCCAAAGGTTACAGCTGTTGGACTAAGAGGTAACATCAGGAACACAGATAAAAGGTCAGGAGGCTCAGCTGTGCTTCAGGATGGAGACAGATACACAGCCTATTCTTAAAATCACATTTTGACCACAAGGTCATACTTGTTCCATATTAACTAAGAATCCCACCTGTCCATCATGAAAAATATTCTATTTATCTTTTTGTAACCTCAGACAGTTCAGTCTGTGAAGCTACTGTCAACAACTATCCACTGCATGTTACACCATCAGAATCACTCACCCTCCAATTCCACCATGAACTTGTTTTCAGATAAATGAATTTCCTATATATTCCTTCACATAATGCTGAGGGTTGTATTATTTTCATTAATCTATTTAGCAGTCATGGATAAATAAGATGCAAGTACACAATCTACTAACTAAAAAGGACGCTTATTAGGGTAAACAAAAATTGTAACTACCTCTATCACAGTAACTGGAGCTGCAAACAACATAGCTTGAAAAAAAAATCAAGAAAAAGCCAAGCACCCTCTTCCCTTAAAAGCATAATTAGAAGTTATAAAAGGACTTGGGTTTTTTTTGTAGTCACTGATTCAGAACAAATTATTATAAAATTTCCCTGTACTAAAAATACCAGCAACTGCTTAAAATCACTCTTTAAAACACTTCTAACCAAATAAATAATGGCCTGCCCATCATGTTAACTCCTGCCCAACTTCAAATTTGATGTCAGCAGCATATTCTTACCAGCTGCACCACATATTTCTTGAAATGTAAGTGCTGTACTCCACCATAATTCCATGAGCCCAGATTTCCAGTTAAAGTAATGAATAAAACTTAGGTAATCAAAATCACATCTAACTTTGGAGTACAGAATTTGGATGCAGTATGGAAAAACATACATAAATATTTAAAATGTTTAAATATATGAAATAACAGAAATAACACTTCAATTCCAATTCCTGTATCAGGACTTCTAAGAGAACATTCTAGATTTTAAAGCAGAACCAGAATTTCTCTGGATGTTTTCTGCTGGAACTCTGTATATGTTCTTCTAGGGACTGACTAAAATAATAGTTCCATCATGTGTAAAATCCGTGATGATGAGGTATTATCAAAAACTGAAGTATCCTCATCAACTTCAATAACAAAAAATATTTAAGAGGTCAATAGCCTCAGCCTCTAGGACAGTAACAGAGTTTGTCTTTCCTGACAAGCCCAACTAAAAGTGTTTGAAAACTCCCCTCCTAAACATTTAGGGAAAAAAATTGTTTGGAGAAAAACAAACGCTGTGGTGCCACATAACCGGCGGTCCTGTATAAAAGAGACTGGATTCACACTCGGGACAGACATTAAGCAGCCACTTTGAGCAACCTAGATGACCTCTAGAGATCTTCAAAGCTGAGTTATTCTGTGATGCTACAATTACTTTTGACCTGAGCATATGGCAGATTAGCAACATTAAAATCATTTTTTTCTATCAGTGAGTCCAAAAACTTCTTTTCTTGCAAAGATAAAGACAGTTCTTGAATAAGGAATTTCTTTACTGTAAAGAAGTATGAAGTAAAGCAGTAGAAAAGAAGTGTTGACAGGAACTTGCTATCTGCAGATTTTGAAAGACTCACTTCAGCAAGTCTGGTGAAGTGAATGCCTACTGCAATCTGCTGCTATAACTACTCATTTTCCAAGTTTCCGAGTGAGAAGTTGCTTCTGTACACAAATACAGATTTGTACAGATTAATTAGCTATTTCTTCCACAAGATTAGTTGAGACCCATTGCACACAACTGCTGCCCAAGGCTGTGGGTAGCCTCTGTCAAGCTCTCTGGGCTTCTTTCTTTGAAGAGTAGGTGATGCAAAGGACCACAGAAGAGAGCAAAAATTTCTTCTGAAGGATTTTTTTAACTACTTTAACAATAAATTAGTTCAGTCATGGAAGAACTTTTATTTCTTTAGCCACTAAAATCTAGTTAATGTAATGTTTAAAAGATATCAAGGCAAGTGCAGAACTTTGTTTTAGAAGCTGCTCGCATGTGAATTCATTACAAAATTTAAAATTTCTATTACAGTTGATCACAAACTCGGGAAAATAACAGCTCTTGATTTCTGATCTGTTTATCTAGCCATAAATTCCACTCAGTGGGTGTTGTTATATCCTCTGCCTTATGAATCAGTTTGCAGAAGCTTTTAATGCTAATTACAAGTTATATCAGAAGGAACTGTATTTAAAAATAAACATTACATAATATTAAGATACCCAAGAAAAAACTCCAACTACTGCAGCTTGAAGAGATAAATATAAGCAATAAACTCTTGTGTTTGTACACAGCACCTCAGTTTTGCCTCAGTCAGAAAAAACATCACCTTATCAGTGTCTGTAAGATATTCAAATGTCATGTATGACCATAATAAAATAAACATATTATCTCACTTTGGATACTGTAAAAAATCCTGTGCCATGCATAAAAGAGCATGACTTGGAGCATGACACAGAATGACTGTGATTAAACCTATTTCTCTTAAACTGAGAATCATTTAGTATTTCTGTTCCTAGAAAACTAGAATATACACACACACATGCACACTCTCTCACACACAATGACAGGCTCAGGTCCTGGCACTGAAAGGGTATGAAAGGTAAGAACAAAAGCTTCCATGAATAAATCAGCAACTAAAGAAAGTAAATGGGGGCACCCTGTCTTGGTAAAGCAGGAGACCTGGGAACAGAAGATGGGCACTTCATGCCCATCAAGCCAACTTTTTTGCTGTTGTCCCCTGGGACATACAGAGCTCCACCTCAGGCATCCTCATGGGGTCCACCTGAGGGGCATGAAGGAGTCAGTCAAAACCATTACCAGTCTGCTCTCTACCTCCTCCAAGAGGTCACAACTACTGAGGGAGTCTCCTGCTAAGTGGAAAAGGACAAGTTTTCTTGTCCTTTTCTTGTCCATGTTCAACAAGGAGGACCTGCAGAAAAACAGGCCAAAGTTCCAATTAAGGTCAGGCCCCTGGATATCATCAATTAAATGCAGAGTAAGATAACTGAAAAATTTGATCAGAAGTAAATTGTACATAATCAACTTGTCTTCTCTAAAGAGATGACTTTTTCAGTACCAAAGGAGAGAGAACTGTTGTTTATTTTGTTTATCTAGACTTCAGCAAGGTATTCAGCAAGATTCCTGCAGGAATTGTATGGGCCACTTGGGTACACAATCAATCAGTTGGGTGGAAACCTGGCTGGACCATCCGGCTCAAAGTATCACTGTGATCAGCAGAATCAAGTCCAACTTGGCACCTGGTGACCACGGGCATTCCCCAGGGACTAATAATGGGAGCCATACTGGGACCATTACTGTTTGTTTTTACTAATGACCCAAAAGCTAGGACACAGTGTACCTTCAGCAACCTCATGGATAACACAGCCGGGGCAGTGGCTGATACACTGGAGGACAGAGCTGCTATTCAGAGGGACCCAGAAAGGCTGGGAAAAATGGGCTGAGAGGAGCCTCATGCAGTTCAGTAACACACACAGACTCCCACATGTGGGATGGAATACCACCACACACCAGGAGAGGCTGGCACTTGCTGGCTAGACAGTGGTTTTGAGGAAAAGGATCGGAGGGTTCTGGTGAACAAAAACCTAGTCATGGGTCAGCAGTGGGCCCCGTGGCAGAGGAGTATGACAAGAGGCAACAGACACTGGTTGCCATATGGGAAACTGAAATTGGCTACATAGAAACATTTTCTTCACCACTGTCAAATGTGGGAACAGGTTGCCCAGAGAGGATATGGCATGTCCATTTTTAGATATTTTTCAAGTGAAATTCTTAAACATCATCTAATTGAAGCTGATAATGAGTACATCAGCAGTTTGGACCAGAAGACCTCCACAGGTCCCTTGCATCCTAAATTATCCTATGATGGGTATTTGTATTCAATTCTGGAAATAGCTTCAACCAGAGCTCAATTACTGACAGGGTGCCATGTACATCTTCAGAAATACCACAAATTATTTGGCTAGACATTGCTGTTAGAAGAGCTGACAGGACATTTTGTGAAACAATATTTCATCGTGAATTGTATTATCACAGTGTCATCGATCATGGACCGGGGCCTGTCTGTGGAAGATCATGACTCTGTTTTGTTTTGTATTGCAGTCAAATCTAAGATAAGAGACGCCTGATGGATAAGCACAAATTGAAATAAGCAGATACAACATCAGACAATATCACAGGCATTCAACTGGAACCTGGTCTCCTACGTATGTGGTGACTCAGACTTCCTGGCTAGCTGGATCTCCATTAACAGGAAGATGGAAGGCAAATGAAGCCAGCATGCAGGACACTTAAAACAGAAGGGAAGGGTTTATTCACATCATAGAACTTATTGCCACAGGATGTTTCTGCTGCCAAGGAGTTTACATTTGGCTGAAGGCTATTCGATTCAAGGGACATAAAGCTATCAAGGGCTGTGAGACAGAAAACCACCACATCTACCTCGGAGAGTCCCTGAGTTGTTCCATCTTCCAAGCCGGGAGAGTGGAATTGAACAGGCAGAGTCCTTCTTCTGCACTCTGTCGCAGGCACTTCTGAGCTATTGACTACTGCTGGGAACAGCATCATTAGGCTAGAAAAACTCCTAATTCAATCTAGTGATCAAAACTGTCTTTTCATGCTCACACAAGCTGCTTTAATCCCTACAAATAATTACATGGAAGTAAAACAAGTTTCTTTCAGCCTAAGTATTACATGCTCTGGACAAAAGAGAACATCATGCCAAACTCAAAAGTATATTGGAAAAAGAGAAGAGCTTCAACAACAGAGACTAAGATAAACCATTCTGAAACCAGCAGTACGTTGTATCTTGCCTGTCATCCTCCCAACCAGCAATAGGAGCCTTGAAATTTGGGGCTGGAGGAGTAATTTGTTGATGAGGTAGTGATTGGTCAAAGGTTGGACTCTGATGATCTTGGAGGTCTTTTCCAATCTAAATAATTCTGTGAAATATGAGAAAACAGAAGCTGGATTCAGATGCCAGCTCTGGCAACAGCCAAATCAAGTGCTACTGCTACAAAGCAGGCTATGAGCTTGCAGAAAACATTTGAAAGGACTTAGTATCAGCCCTGTGCAATAAAACAATTTTTGAAATATACAAAAAAAAACAAAAAACTATTAAGCTTTTAGTAATGTTTTAAAGTCATACTGCATCTATTTTAAGCCAACTTTTACATCTTGGGAGTGGCAGTACAACTGCATACACATACAGACATATGAGAAGGAAAAAAAAAAAAATCAAAACTTAGAGGATAAAATACAACAAAGGTTGACTGCCCAACCTTATCTTAGTTCCCCTTCGACATGATAAACCAGCATGGAATGGGTGGCTGTGCAATACTTTGTGCACTGTTTCCTGGATGCAACTTCAACTCTTGCTCAGTGAAAACAAAACCAACGGAATTCTGTGTTTAAAATTTCTCTTGGGTAGCTTAAAAACTACTTTCAGGTACATTCAATGTTCGAGGAACTTGACTTCCATTACTGCACAGACAATGTAAAAACCACTCACACTGCAGTTTCTGAAATACCATGACTGATTATCAATTTTACAGCTGGTTAAACCTCATTCTAGTTAAAAAAGGCCATTTGTTTTGGTAATACTCTAGATGGTAACTCTGAAATAAAGTGGGACACTTGGTCTGGAATTTGCATAACGAGTTCCCAGAACATTCCTCTTCCCAATGTTCCAGCTGTAGGTGCAAATCAAACAATTCAGTGTGCCTATGTATACAAGATCTTTTTGTTTGCATTTGTGAAAAGGAATCACATCAAATTGGCAAAGGAAACTGTAGTCCTTTTAGAAGAGACTTAAGATCATAATGAAGTTCCTTAGATTTTTACTGCTAAGAGTCCAAATTATATCAAGTTATATCCATACTTTAAATATAAGATTTATCTTTGTCTTTTTTCCCATCTTAATTCTCAGTATCTGAATTTTGAATTTAGTGTTATTTGCACAATTTCACCAACCTAAGAAATTATTATTTTCAGATCCAATTCAAAAGAAGACTTATCTCTACTAACACAAACACTACTGCAAAATTCTGAAATTGGAGCAAATATACTTTTTTTCACAGTAAAGATGTGAAAAAAAGTAAAGACCTGAGCTACTGTAAACTCACTCTTCTGTTCATTATGGATTAAGTAAAATCAAAGGTGTTGCTCTACATATGTACACTTGTCCTTTCATCCATGAGTAATGTGATTTTCAGATGGACATACAAGTCTCCGAGCTCTCAGGAAAAAAATCTCATCCAAACCCACCAGATTCTGAAGTCAATATGCACCTTTCTGTCTTTTACTCTTCCAGAGAGCTCCTGGTTCCTAACTTCCTGTACACAAATCAAGACGATGGAGGTACACAGGTGAGAGATAAGATCCCATTTTAATTTTCATCACTTAGAGGTGCAATGACCCTCCATGCAGCTTACCTTCTAATATTTATTTCTAAATTTTGTTATCACCCTACACTACACAGTATGCAATTCTATATTTAACCCATCTCTTCACTCAGAATGCCATCACTCTCAGTGGAAATACTTTAGTTACATACCAAAATAGAACTCCTAGAAGCAGTAATCCTTTATGCTGACTCATTGATCTGAAAATATAATTTCAGTTCTTCGAAAGCATATACCTAATTTCATTATGTGCTCAAATCCCTCATGTTGACATGTACTTTTCAGAAACACTGAATTACAGTTACCACAACTACTTGTGAAAATTCATTAACGTGCAGCTAATCCCTACTATTCTGTTTGATCCCACAGTGACTTCAATACATCTGAATAACAAACCTTTCATGGAAACCTGTTTGAAAAGTACATATGATTGTATTTGCCTAATAGCAGCAACATAAAACTTCTTCTACAAAGGATAGGCAAAGAAGTGTTAGGCTAAGAAATACTGTGGTCATTGAATTAGAAAATATTTAAGACCTATTATTAAACATCAAATATTGATGAAAGATTGGCATGAAAACAAGCTCACATTTGCTCATAAAAGGATTTTGAAGAATGAAAATCCACAAACAGGTTTCTACAGTAAATCATGACACTGAAAATCCAAGTTAGTATTAAAATGACCAGAAAGGTGGTGAATAGTTAAAAAGGTAAAAGGATAGAAAAGGATTACAGAGGGAAATGTCAAAGATCATACCAAACACATTTTGAAAGGAATTCTAAATATTATCACTTAGACTTGGGCATAAGGAAGAAAGGAGCAGTTAAAATTCTTATGGCTTTTTCAGTCTGAACGGCTGAATTCCAATTATAAACCAGCGTTTCTGCACTGACTTCAATTCCCATTACTACTAAAATATATGATAAATTAGGTATTAAGTTATTTTAAAAATAAAGGAAATTAATTAAATGGAAATTTAATTCCCTAGCTACACCACTGAATGATAATGTTGGAGAAACTGAAGCCAATTATTTCAAAAATTATCTTTCCTGTAAAATTCTAAAATCCTACAAACACAAACTAGTGCTGGGATTCTATAACTAGTGTCAAAATTCTAGAACTAGTTGTAGACTTTTACAATCTTTGTTCATTAATTTTCTTTAGTAAAAGGACCATGTTGGGTTTTTTTGCAGGTACTCCTACGTGCATATGTAAAAAAATAGTCCACAAAGCATCATAAATTGAACCAGATTTGACAACCTCTTATCTGAGTTCTTCCCAGTATCAACAAGTGAAAGAACCATGTGTCTTGAAGTCATTTGTTGAGCCAGCAAAATAGATGACTTTCAGGTCATTCACCAGTACATGTACATCAACACAGAATATGACTCATGATTTGTAATTTGTTTCCAGATTTCCCTACATTACATCCATGTGAATAATGTGGGGGGAAATAATCTGAAAATTGAGGTTTATTGTTTTTTTAATGTTAGTTTAGTGGTTGGACTTGATGATCTTAAGGGTCTTTTCCAACCTTAATGATTCTAGTAAAAGCAATACAGTAGGTTACAAAGCAAAAATAGGGGATGACAGCACCTCTGATGTGACAGCACAGACAAATGGGAAGCCTTTCAGGTAGACAGCACAGGCTGAGTAGGGTACAGGTCAAACAACATCAACAAAAAAAGTGGGTACAGGTGAAAGAAAAAAAACCTCAACTCTAAGAGTACAGTCTTCTGCCAAGAGGTCAGCCCTGATTTCAGAATCAGAAGTGCCTAGAGTTCTCAGAGAAAGATATTGTATAACAAAGCAGTGAGTTCTTCCCTGCACAGATACCCAAAGCAGTGGCTGAGCCTCATGCAGACTACAGGGCTGTATTTTATGGGTTTGGCTGCTTCTGAGCAACACCCGCAGTGAAGACCATGCCCAGAGTCCAGCTCAACCACAACCCTGCATTGCAAAGCAAAAGGTGGATGATCCAAACAACTGTTACTTGCATATCCCGTTGCAACTTGGAATGCAGACACACTTCTAGGTGGAGACTTCTGGTGCACAAGGACACCAGCTTAGTGATGCAATTCCTTCCTCCTCCTGCTTATGAATTTTCACTCTATACCAATGTCACAGCTCATATCTCATCCATTCTGCAAACACTAGCATGCTAGCCAAGCAACTAGCATGCTTTGTTGGGAAACAGGATCAGTTTAATAAAAATGCTGCCTTACCATCCCTTCGCCAGGCACCCTGTCCCCCGCAGCCCACGGTGCATTGCTGAGAGCAGAGCAGCAGTGGTGGCCAGGGCAGGACACAGCCACTCTGGTCCTGTCCTCCACACTTACAGCTGTGGTGGTGATCAGGGACTTTACTCCCCTTTACACACTCAGGAATAAGAGCCAGAATTGCCCCCATGTGCCAAGAAGCTTTAAGAGCTGCTTCCCCATCAGTATTTGCTGGCTCTTCCCTGCTACATCATGGCAACTTCTCCTTGCCTCAGAATTATAAAGGGGAAGGAAAAAACCACATCCCCAAGACAGCACCACAGACATTTTCAAAACTAGGAGACTGTTCTTCAGCTCCATATGAAAGAGAATGCTGCCCTCAGAGCAACAGCCTTAACCTTATCTCGGACATGGAATTCCATTCTAACTGTACCAACATTACCATTCTTTACCAAAATGTAGTTTACCAGAATTCGGGGTTATTTGCTAGGATGTACTGTTTTGCAGATCAATTTTACATTTACAGTTGTAATATTCAATTAACAAGAATGCTGATGAAAATGTTAACTCACTCCCTTTGTCAAGCAGAAATATTTTAAATATGAACCCTCTTACTAGCACAATATTGGATTTTCTGTATTTTAAAAAGTGCTAGGAAAAAATCTACTACGGGAAAATCAGCAGTAAGTATGTAGAAACCATTCTGAGCTGACATTTCCAAAAGTCTTCTAAGTTCTGAAGCCACCTATAAATTTGCAACCATGCTTTGCTATATATTGATTTCAACCCCCTCAGTTACCTCAATTAAGACTGTATGTGTAAAGTTTACAGTATGACATTTTCATCTTCTGAAATGTTTAGGAAATTATCATCATACTTTACTTCATTTTAAAAATCTTCCACTCACCCCAGGAAGTGGCTGAACAAAAGCAGAATAGGGCACCTGCCCACTCCTAGGAACAGCTGCTCAAATACTATCCTCTAGTAAGTACGTGATTATATGGGAAGTTATTTAATTTCCTGATCAGCCTCAAATTTAAGGTGGTACATAACACAGAACCATCTGCATGAGCTACCATGTGAATGTCTCTGTGAAAAGTATGATTTTTTAACAACATTAAGACTTGCAATTTATCCACACAATGCATATGTCAAACCTTAAACTCCAAGTGTGATACCATACTTTGCTAAACTGGCATTTACAATAGAAAACACTAAAGCAACACTCAGTGTAGCTGTGACAAAGTAAATCATGTTGCTCTATGAAAACTCACTTTCTGACTGACTGCATAACTATGGCACGCTGCAGTTATGCACATTCTTCCAACCAGTCATAAGTAAACCAACTCTCTCCTTTTAAATTTTCTCACCAAGTCAAAAAGGAGGATGCATTCAGAGACCCTCACCAAGCCCACCAAAAGCCCTGTGACACAGCTGCCTTCCAGCTGCACAACCTTCCTCCTGACATGTCATGTTTCACTAAAAGATCTGGGCCCTTTCCTGGACAGAAATGGTCTGAATGCACATTTTAAAGCATGACAGAAGACCCAAGATCAATGGAAATTTATACTGGGATTTTTTGGGCAGCTCAGAGGAACATGAAGTACTGTCCCCATAAATGCAGAGGTAAGCCACTCTGCACAGCAGGCAGGAAAACGAGGTAAGTGCTTTCACAACTTCCACTTGCAAACCAAGCTGCACCAATGCTTTATGCTACAGAAATAAGGAGAAAAGCTAAAAGCTTCTTCTTTGTGCTGCAATACGGCACTTCAGTCAAGATCCATTTTGTTTCTACTGAAGTCAGCAGAATTGTCTCATTTTAAGGCTTTTTAATAAGTGGTGCTTTAGCTGAGCTAACAATACAATGTCAGAAGTAGATTTTTAACAAAGCCATGCTCTTGCGTTCCTTTTATATCCTGATCTTTTCTTCTTTGGGTTTCTTTCCTTGCTATAGCTCCTGAATCAGCTGGATTCCCAGACAAAATTTCATTTTCTCAAAACTGATCTTGCACTATTTTCATGATTGGTCATTAACTGCTCTCAATATGAGATGTCTGACCACAGTTGTAGCTCTTCTTCAGAGTTGCAATGTCTTACTCAGACAGCACATTTGCAGCTCTTTAAACTCATCTTATCTACACAGGCCAGGTTGCCATGTCATTTTTTCATAAAATTAATATATTTTTCCTCATTACATGTGAAGAGATCTGCAACAATACTTGTTGTTCTTCTCATCAGATGACACAGTAAAAAAACCTTCTCAAACCTTTAGAATGAAAACACCAAAAGCTTTTCATAATGGACTTTTTTCCAGCAAAGTCAACCTTTTCAAGAATACTTTTCAGAATCCTTCTCTTTAGACTACAACAGTTCAGCTGCTTATTTTTCCTCTAGATGCACCAACAGACCTTGGGAGGACACCAGGAGTTTTTCTCTGACCTTAGTGCCTTCTTTACATTGCTCTATGGAAGTTTGTTCGTTTTCAGTCTACTCAACGGCAAAAAACAATACTCCAGTTCTACTTCACAGCTAAACAGCAGCACTCCACCAGCTTCATAAAAACAGAGAAATAACTACTATCAATTACCATTTAGAAATTAGTTCTGTATATCTGTTGTATGAAATGATACTATCTCAGCATTTTCTGTGAAAATATTACATTTACCACACAATTTCAGTTGTAACTGTTATAAACATTTAACTTCCATATGCTGCAAAGAGAGTTTTTAGTGAAGATGACTGCACAGCGGAATTTGACAGAAGTAGTCAAGATAACTGAAAAATGCTGTCAGTAAATTATCAAATGTTTGATAGAAATATTATTTAACAGCACTTCAAAAACTTGACTGTGGAGCAGAAGAGGATCTAGCCTGGCACCACCTCCAAAGGAGGCACACCACTGCATAAAGCGCTGGGGTTTCATCAACAGAGCGTCTGGGTGGCCGGATGAAGTTGATGCTTTACATTCATGGTATTTATTTTATGTAATTTCTTGGAATGCAGTTTATAGCTTAATACAGAAATCTGTCCAATCTTTTAGTTTTAGCTCTGTGATGTCATTTCATTTCTTTAACAAGATAACAACTTTCAGACAATTAAGCCCTTCATTTAAAAGGTTATGTAAATGAGAGCATTAATACATTCCTTCCATGACATTAACAATAATGCCCCTACTAGATTTATAAATAAACTATTTGCACTCTATGTCTCCTATGTCATCTACCTCCATGTCTCAACAACTCAAAATATCTGGCTTACACAAAACAAATTTTCACAGATATTGTAAACACTAACTATACAGAATGTATAAGTTTTTTATAATGACACTTTGGAAAAAAAATAAAGTTAATAAGTCTGAAACTCATGCCTAAACATATTAGAATCAATTAAAATCATTTAAACAGGATTGTCTTAAAGGTAAAATGTGAAAAAGCCTAGTTGTAGTGAATGACCCTTGGAATACATGATGAAGTAGTTATTTGCTACATCTTTTGCTACATTTGCTAACAAAGCCTGAAGGACTTCCACAAATAACAAGTGTTGAAATGCTAAAACTGTAAAACATGTTGGTAATTGCTCTGTTTCAATTCACTGAAGAAAAGCGATCAGAAATAGCTCTGTGGGAGGTGTTTTGAGATGGAAATACTGAACAGCTTGTACTTTTCATTAAGAGTGACCAATACTTATAATTTTTATATAAAATAATTATCAATATATGGCATTCAAATATACATGCTGTACCAAGGACAAGTGTGAAATAACCTTTTGAAGCTTGTTTCTTTTCATTTGCCCCAGACTGCAAAAGACAGCCATTACGCTGTTGACCCGATAAGAAGCAGCTGAATAAAAACCACAAAGAAATGGGAAGCTCGAGCCTGTGCTATTGGTGATATCCACAGCAGGATGGATCCATAGCATCCATCCACAGGATGGATGTCTCAAGAACTTACTCCACCCAACTCTTCCCAAAACAAACTTTGGAAACAGGTTAACACTAACATTTGCTTCCAAAGCTGTATGTTGCAGGCACCTAACAATGAGTAAATAAATTACAGCAACCCACAGTAATTTTCAGAGCTGCAGAGTAACCAGTCAAGCAGCATATGTTTGCATACAGAAGTGATCTATTCAAGGTCTGAGGATGAAGTTCCAGGACAGTCTAAACCAGTCTCCTTATCCCCTAAACAAAAATCCCCACCCTCCTTTGCCTCAGCAGTTGTCTTTCGCACCCTGAGCAAGCCAGTTTAGGGAGCTAAACTGGACAGGTCTTCTGCTGTTTTCATTTTTGGCTCTTTTTCCCCTACTCACTGCAGGGTCAAAAGAAGTAAAATAATCAGTGAAAAGGCAACAGGAAGAATATAGCAACAAAGGCAGATCAGTCCCATGTATGGGGAATTACTCCTGAGAAAATGTCCTTTCATTCAAAGCTGAAACACAGAGAGGGGGAAAAGAAACAATAAAACAACAAGAAGCTGTAAAGAACTTGTTTATTTTATTCTACCAATACAACTTCATTTGAAAAGAAGCTGTATATCCTTAGAACTGACTATTTCTTGGCATACTAATCAGTCTAATCAGAATAGAAAATACTTCCATAATTCTCTAAGAAAAATATGCTAAGCATACTATCAATAGCAATTAGCTTATCCACAGAAAATGTTTTATTTCACTAAGTTATGGTTCACATCCAAATGGACAGACAGACCTCTCAAGACCAAAACACTCCCTACATATTTTAGAGTAATCCAGTAAGTTCATTTTTCACTTCCTGCCAAACATAAAAAGTAAGTCAAAATGTCAAAACAGTGAGTATTTATATAACCATATAAAAAAAAATCTTCACACATGCAAATAGTACCTTTTTTTGCTTAGGAAATAGATCCATAAATTTAGAGAGTGAAAAGGTGGAAGATCATTTTTAAGAAAATCATATTGACATACTGCACAAGGGTCCCCTTCAGCTGTAAACACGCAGAGCTATATTAGTAAGGACATATTTTGGGAAAAGATTAATCGTAAACTATTACCCTCTACAGAGAAACAGTAACATCACTTCACCTCTTCAATTAATTTTCCTTTTTCATTCTATTTAAGACAATGGTCATGACCTTGCTCATAAAAGTGTTGTTTGGATTTATATCAAGTAGTTTGAAAGAATGTTTATCCTGAGTTTCATGTATCCACACTGTCAACTTGAAAATCTCTTTCCTCCCTCCCCTTAAAAAAAAACCCACCCTACAAAAATCTGAACAACGTTTTTCCTCGTCAACTTCCTATCCCATACTGCAGATAAGCCTTACTTATTCAACTTATCTTAAATCTTGCTGGAGTGCTGCCATACAATTTTATGGACATGAAGATTTCTGGAGCCTAGTCCTGTTGTACCAAACACTGCAGTGTTAGTCCAGAGCCAGACCAGCTGTCTCAAAGCATTTGCCTTTGGCTCCTGTATTAGATTTAGACTGTGCAAATTGATCTCAGCATTCCTTGAGGAACACAGCGTTCATGGACTGGCCCTTACAGTGTCACCCCACTAGTGAAATCTCTCACCTGAAGACTGTGGTGTCTAATAACATTCCTCTTGAGCAAAGAAGATTTGCAAAACAGAGATGAGTTTTATCATCTCTGGAAGCCTAAGGTTTTGAGAGATGGGTCCAAAATTAGGCAATGTATTCCACAGAAAAGTTCACCATCTTTTGCAGCACAAGCTGCCTCTTTCCTAGTCAGATGCTACATTTTTCCTGCAGGGTTTTGTCTCCAAATACTACAGCTGAGAAAGTTGGCATAACAACTTAGGGGAAAGCAAATGTAATTCCCCAAACTCTAAACACAAAGAGAGCTTGCAGCTCAGGGGCCAGCCAGTGCCCCAGGTCTGGGACAGACTGCAGTTTTCTTCCCTTATATCAAATTAATTTTTTAAATGCATTTCATGATACTGAAGTGTGTTCTTTCAACAACATTTGAAGTTTGCTGCGGCAAGTTTCTCCTACAAACAGTAAAGAGGTTAGCAGTTATCACAATCACTTACAAAATTAGTGCTTAGGAAATACTACAGTTTATCCCAAAATTTTGATATATATTTATTCTTTTTAAGATAACCTTTGTGCATTTGGAGAAAAAGGGAAGAAAAAGTTGATAGCTGGTTTATTTTTGACAGTTTGGGTTGAAACTGCTTTTCAAAGACTAGCCTAGTAAAGGTAGTGCAGCTTGTACCAAAATGAGCAAAGTGTGTATAAAAGCAAAGTAAATTTCACTAAACGCTTGGCAAAATGACATAAACATGAGAAAACATCTGCCAACCAATATCATATCTGATTAAACTTACTGAAACACCGAGGGGACAGAAAAGACAGGTAACATATATATTTCCTCACTAAAAATATTAAAAAATACTTATTATTATTATTTCCAATGTCACATATTCATGTTTGCAAAAAAAGTTGAAAATTCAGAAATAGACACTCAGATAACCAAAGCAGAAATGAAGAGTAACACATTTTTGTAACTACTCAAGTAAGGCACATGAAACAAATCCCAGGCCAAAACTGACTTTCAGTAAAGAAATACTGTCTTCCAGTTACAGACACACACACACACACACACACACACATACATACATATATTTATTTATTTATTTATATATACAGGCAACAAGAAACATTGTAGACTCTGACCAATGATCTCAAAGAAAAGCTGACAGCATCATGGAAAACATTCAATGTTTTTCAGACATTGTCTTTTAGAAAAATAATAAAAAGGTTCTATCAACCGGTTCATATTTAAAGATGTGACAAATCAGTAATTTCAATTGTCATTTTCATCACAGTGGCACAGCTGCAAATTTTCCAGTTATGCTCCAAGTTTCATCTGGATATTCTAGTAACAGAAAAAAAAAATCCGTAGTCTGAAAAAAATAAAATCATCAGTGGAGCCAGGACATCTGCCCTTTCCTCTTCCTCCAATTATTCCTTCATAAAGCATACAAAACTCACTCTAAAAACACAATGAAATACCTGAGAAAGAAGGGGCAGAATTCCACGGAAATGAGTTGAATGCATTACTGAAAGCATGACTAAATTTTACATAAAGTAAACTCTTTGGCTTCAAAGCAGTAATGACTAAGCACACAGAACTACATGCTAACAGCACACACATTCAAACATTAGCTCTTAGATGTCAGGAATCCACTTAAACAGGGCATATTTTTATTAGGAAATAGACTTTGTCTGTTAGTCTCAACTGAAATGGCTCCATGTTGCTCTAAGATTAGAAGAGAGATTAGAATGAAGCGGGTACAACCAGTATCTTCTATATCAAAGAGATGACAAGGAAAAATTACACAGTCCTGGCAACAACTACCCAATCCACAGCCCTGTGGACTGAAACAACCTTATGTCTAATTCTGGGCCTATAACTAGTCCTACCCACTTAATTGTATTTACTAGAATGTTTTAAGCTAAACACGCGTGTAAGGGCTTGCAAAACTGCACTCTAATAATATTTCTGAAAAACACTCTCCCTACCCCAAAGTGTCTTTCAAAAGACTTCTAGGAATCCATCTCTATAGGATCCATTTCACTTTCATGAATTCCTAAGTAATAATTTTAAGAATCCATATCTGGCTATCTATTCTGTTTAGAATTCAAATAGCCAAAGAAGCTTCCCACTATGACAGAGAAACTTATATCTTTTTTTTATGAAGAGCTAATATATTCACATTTTGACAACATCTGAACAAGTGTAACAATACAGATTTTTGATTAGCTGTATTTGATTTTTGACATTAGTGTTGTCAAAAAAAAGAGGAAATTGTATGAAAGTAACTATTCCCTGGGACCCCCCACTTCTCTGAAAGAAAATTGCCTTTAGCTTATCTGACCAGGAGATCCAGTATCTACAGAAATTCATCCTCTCATGGTTCCTGCACTCTAATGGTGAAAAAAATCTTTTTTACAGCCTTCAATCTGTTTTGTTACCAAAAGAGAGCTCTGAATTGCTTAGTATCAGGCCACAAATCAGAAACAAACTGAATGTAAAACTGACTGCGGTGACACTGAAAGTGGTTAATTCTCTCCAGAAATTGTATTTGACATAATTTTCTAACATTTTTAGGCAAAAAATCAAGAATACCAATTCCATTTACTGCAGTAAACTATTGCCTGCTTCTTCATGTGAACTTTATGAAGTTCAACAAGGCCAAGTGCCAAGTCAAGGACATGGGCTGGGGCAATCCAGACAGGCTGGGGGACGAAGGAATTAAGAGCAGAACTTGAGGGTGCTGTGGGTGAGAGGCTGGACATGACCCAGCCATGTGCCCTTGCAGCCCAGAAAGCCAAATGTGTCCTGGGCTGCATCCAAACATTGTGGGCAGCAGGTGAGGAAGGGGATTCTGCCCCTCTGCTCTGCTCTGGTGAGACCCCACCTGCAGTGCTGCATCCAGCCCTGGGGTCCCTGCACAAGAAGGAGATGGACCTGTTGGAGAGAGTCCATAGGAAGGGCACCAAGATGATCAGAGGGCTGGAGCACTTCTCCCATGAGAAAAGCCTGAGAGAATGTTTTATTCAACCTGGAGAAGGGGCTTCAAGGAGACCTTATTGTGACCTTTTAATACTTAAAGGGGGCTAACCGGAAAGTTAAGAGACCTTTTAGCAGCACCTGTAATGACAGGACAAGGGGAAACATTTTTAAATTCAAAGATGGTAGATTTATAATGGACATAAGGAGAAAATCTTTACAGTGAGGATGTTGAGACACTGGTTGTCCAGAGAGGTTGTGGATGCCCTGACTCTGGAAAAGTTCCAGGTCAGTTTGGATGGGGCTTTGATCAATCTGGTTTAGTGGACAATGTCCCTTGCCCATGGCAGGGGGGGTGGAACTACATGATTTTAAAAGTCCTTTTCAAGTCAAACTGTTCTGTAATTCAGAAAGTATTGTGTAATCAGTACTGAAAATGATACATCAATAATCAGCTATGTCCTTAATTTGTAAATAGTACCCATCATTAAAAATACTTCTTTTACCAACTGCAAAATTAAACATTTATTTTCTGTGGAACCTTCAGAGCAATTTTGTCTACATAAATATATCCATGTATCCATTGATGGATATATCCAATATATCCATCAAAAACCTAGAAGTAAAACCTTTTATCTTTAAACAACCTTGTCTCAAAGCTAAAACTACTGATGTAGTTGATGTTGCTGTGATGTGAGAATATAAAATCAGAAAACTGCATAAGTGTAAGGTCAAATTAGTATTGATATGATTTAATTCAGTCAGGTATCAAAGCAGGCTGCAGTGGTATCAGTCCGCTTTGTGCTGGTGTAACAGAACCTACATACTGGAGGTGGAGCAATAATAACATGGTACTAAGAATAACTTTTAGCTAATCACTGGCAGCTAACAACTGAAATTAGTCATTTTGGCATTTCTTATGTTGATGGACTCCACTATTTCCAGAAGAAAACATGAGACAATATTTCTCTTTAAAACAAGCATGTTTACTCACAAATTCCTGCTTTTTCCTAAAAGAACAGATTAAAGCAATAGACTAAAGCACAAAAAATCTGTTTAAATTACCTAAATTCAAACACAGACAAGTACTAATCGGAACTGACTTTTTACTAATTTTTTTTGAAAATAAACCCTTTCCAGTTTCTACACAGACTAGTAAGACAGTGTGATATTACCCCTGAATGTGACAGCAGAATTTATTTCATTCTTTTATTCTCATTCTTTTTTCTCCTAAATTTGTATTAGCATATTCTAGCTGAAGTGTTCTCTGTAATCTGAAAGAAGCTACAGTATTTGCCGAGCAGTGCACAAAATTTTTTCTTGGATCCACGCTCTCCTCAAAGTTTCATCACTGACACTGTGGTAGGACATGCAGATGATGGCCTGCATTCAGAAAAAGTAGGCTGCATATTTTATTCAATAAACCCACCATTCACTTGGAACCTACCTCTTTGGAGAAAGGAGATATGCTGTGGATTTTTTAGTTTGCTTTGGAGAGGTTCAGGATTTGTTTGGTTTTTTATGTAATTGTAATTTATTTGTAATTTATTGTAATTCATAGACTCACAAAATATGCTGAGTTGTAAGGGACCCACAAGGGTCATTGAGTCCAACTTCAGGCCCTGCACAGGACACCCCAAGAAACCCACCATGTGCCTGAGAGGATTGTTCAAATGCTTCTTGAGCTCTGTCAGGCCAGTGCTTTGACCACTTCCCTGGGGAGCTGTTCCAGGGCCCAAATGCCCTCTGGATGAAAAGCTTCTTCCTGATATCCAACCTAAAACTCCCCTGACTCACTTCATGCTGTTTCCTCAAGTCCTTTCACTGGCCTTGAGAGTGAAAAGATCAATGTCTGTCCTTCCTCTTCCCCTCATGAGGAAGCTGTAACTGCAGTGAGGTCTGCCCTCAGTCTCCTCCAGGCTGAACAGACCAAGTGACCTCAGGCACTCCTCACAGGGTTTCCCCTCAGGGCTCTTCACCATCATTGTTGCCCTCCTTTGGACACTCTGCAATAGTTTCATGTCCTTTGTACATTTTGCACCCAGAACTGCCCCCAGCACTGGAGGTGAGGCTGCCCCAGTGCAGAGCAGAGCAGGGCAATCCCCTCCCTTGCCCAGCTGGCCATGCTGTCCCTGATGCCCCCAGGACAGGGCTGGCCCTCCTGGCTGCCAGGGCACTGCTGGCTCATGTCCAACTTGTCCCTGACCAGGACCCCCAGGTCCCTTTCCATGGCACTGCTCTCCAGCATCTCATTCCGCAGTCTATACACAAAACTGGGGTTGCCCCATCCCAGACACCGAATCCAGCATTTGTCCTTGTTTAATTTAATATGGTTGGTGATAATTCTGCAAATCTGCCAGGATTAGCTAAGAAAATGATTCAGGCTAGCTTTAATCCAGGTTAGGTACTCAAAGCAATTCACAACACACCAGCACAAATATTGTGTCACCACCAAGGTGGTGCCTCAGGGAAGCAGGTGGAGCTACTGCTTTAACTGATAGGGAAACTATTTGTGTTAGCTATTTGTTTTTAAATGGATTCATATAACTACTAAAGGAGAAAGAGGTTAAAAAGTTTGAGATCACTGAAGTTTAGTTTCTCATACTGAAAAACTTCTCTGTTCTCCAGATTTCTGAACATTTCTTGTTCTTATTTTAAAAGCTGCTTGGTATCTTCATCTAACACAGTACAATTTTACTGATTCATTTACAAATTCTTCCAAGACAGATGTATTCTTGTTAAATACATAAAAATTTGATTAGTACTACTCTTAATGACAGAAGCCCTTAAACAAAACCAAAAATATACATTTTAAAAAATCAAAATCTAGACTATTAAAGAATAATCCAGACAACCTTATTCTAGTTATCAAGACTACGAGAAGAACAGACCGTGTCTGTTCCTCTTCTAAATGTGCTAGTCCTAAGGCAGGAAAGTTAATTTGCCACCATTAATAATAATTATTGCACATGTATCTGAGAACACATCTGTCCTCTGCTGTGCCCACCTTTTCCAAAACAAAAGGGCCACCCTCGCTGTTGTATCTTCCTTCAGAGCACTGTAGACTACCTGAGAATATTTAAACTTGTCTTAATTACTGCTGCATTTACATCCAGATTACAGACCACAGTTATCTGACCCAAGCATGGTACTCGCCTATTTACTAAGTTTGTGTCTGCAAAACCTCATCTCTTTCTGCTTATAGAAGTAATTCAGAAACAGAGACAGCATTCTACAGCATTTTTAGGCTTCCCTCACTCCCCGTGGACATTCTAACATTTTTGTCTATGGCTGATACAGAACTTGACAAAGGAACCCACATCCTCAGGAAGTCTGGCCTCAAACTGACAATGAACTACCTTTTATCTTCCGAATTGTAGGACTATTTCACAGCCTTTTCAAGGTAAAATTATTACAAGCAAAGACTCCTAGGCACTGTAAAACTTGAACCAGATATAAAATATTCTTTCCAACTGATAATAGCTCTGCAAGGTAGTGGTATTATCTTCATATATGCAGGCAATGAAATCCTGCCTTTTCACCTTGTCAGAAGTTACACAGGACTGCTTTCACTAAGACAGTTAAATTAAAACTTTATCAGAATTTGTTTACAAACTGTTATTAAAAATACCAGCTGAGACTATGGTAGCAAAAAAGGAATTTTAAAATAGAAGAATATTTTTCAGTTTATTTAGTTTGTGTTTACTCCACCATAATCACTTTCCTTTTTTTTTTAAGCAAATATATCTTTGGAATATAAAGAATTAAAAAACCCCAAAACTGTTAAATAAAAATATAGCAAGAAATTCAGAGTTAAGTGAATATCGTAAATTACTTGGAAAAGCAAAGCAAAATAGAAAGTAGATTTCAACTTCCTCATGGTTTTATAAGTGGAAAACAGTTTTCCCACAAACAATAACGTGATGCCTCCTAAATTTCCTTCAGCTTTGGCAACAAGTGATTCTTATATGGAAAGGCAAGAAATTATTTGCCTAAGACCTGAGCAGATTAATTCCCACAAGAGCCATCTGCATCAGCTGCATCCTCAAGGAATCACAGTTTTTACATTTGAAGAAAAAACTCGTGCATCAAGACCATTAAGGTCAGAAGAAGTGTATGCACTTGGCTAAAGATTGTGGGGAAGAAAAGAAATTTACATAGGTCTCTTGTAAGAGTATTTCTGCACACATCCTATATGCATATACACAGGTAGAGAGCACACAACATGACCTAACCAGAAACAGGACAGCCACAACAGCATGGCACTACCCAACAGCAAGCAGATATCACTACTACCTCCCTACTAAAGCAGAATTTAAATCTGGGCACACAAAGTCCTTGTATCAACAAAAAACAGTTCAACAGCTTTACTGCACATTGAGTAGGTAAGAGCAAGACCCTTGTGTTTCAGGCCATTCTAGACATAACTGAGTCCCTAAATGATTTGAGTTTCTTGACATTCCTTATTATCCTACATGGAAAATGTGCATACAACTAGATACATACACCTCACTGTCAAAGGGACTTCAGACATACAAAAAAAAAGATTATTTAATATGTTCATTTACTCAAAGACCAGCATTTTCAGAAATAAGTCAGGAATAACATGAGATAATTGGTGCTGCTCTTGTTCCACTTGCTGCTACAGATTTGGCCTTGGAAACCATTCACTCTGAGCACTGGCAAGGTTCATTTTAAGCCTAAATTGCTGATTACTCTGCTGGTTTTAACTTAAATCACAGATTCACAGAAGGATATACAAAATATTCTGAGTTGAAAGGGTATTCTGTGAATCCTTTTGTAGGACTGGCAGCACAGCACACAACAGCAGCACCTGAATCTCTGTGTGAGGCCTTCAGTCTCCTTATTGTAACCATGATGATGCTTTTGAACAACCTTGGGCCAGGAACTTCCCACTAGGGACAGGGCAATACCACACCAGCTACAGGGGAGAACCCTGACACAATCTGAGTTACTGTTATTAGATACAAATGTACAGATTACAGTGACATTTTACCACAATAACGACTTTTTCATTACTTTTTTACATGCAATAAAACACAAAGAAGATAAAAATGTTATGTTTCTCTCACAATCTGTATGTGCTTTCAGCATCACCTATAATATTACAGCTTCAAGCACATTTGTTTCTCCCCCACTTCCATTTTAGAAGACAACTGACCCAACAGAGCTAAGAGTTCACACATGAGAAAAAAAATAAAGGCATGATGGCAGTAAAACCAAAACAAATTCCACAATTCAGAAATTTAGCCTATGTATAAACCCAAGAACAATTCCCATGTGCCAAGAAAGGAGTCCAATTGCATGGCAGCCTCGTCTGATAAACTCTAGAAAATAAGCTTGAAATCAAAATAGAACTAAAAAATTCTACCTTGGAATAAAATGTCTAAGACTTTTCTTCAGTCATGCTTCCTGCATACTCCAAAAAGGCAAAACCACCATTCCTCTCCCCTGTGACATTCAGCATCCATTTGATGTAAAACACTGATAAATAGAGGTAACTTCAGTGCACATTCACTTGGTGTTGATTTAACAAAAAAGAATTTGCATTGCAAGTATACTGCAATTCTATTAATTTCCATCAGACATACTGCACATCTTCCCTCATAAATTTAGACAGTGTGATTTCAAAACATGAATACCATCTCACCATATGTACTTATACCCAACCTATACCAAACATTCTTTCAGCAATATAGCATAAGCAGAATGGTCCAGTCTATGTAGAAAACGTAAAATAAGCTCTGCAGTTGGGCTCATTGCTGCCTCTGATTTTCTGCTTCAGTGAAGTCCTGCAGCAGAGTCACACAAAATAAAGCCAAGAGCTTTTTAAATAATGAACAACCTCATACCTTACAAAATTTTTTAAGTTACATTTTCCACTTTATAGCTGTCAAAATTTGCCAAAGATGTTTTCACAGGTAGAGAGGGGACATTTGGGACTTCTGGCACTTGAGGAACACTGCAAGGCACATGTGGGAACAAATACTGGTATTTCTTCTAAAAAAATGAGAGCACTGAAATAGTTATTTTGACACTTAAATTGCCTTTCTTCAGAGGCAGCCAACCATTAAAATAGATGAAATGATTCACACCTCATGGTGCTACTGTTTCAGGCTTCTACGCACATGAACCATTCTTCATCACAGTGTCCACATTTAGAGTTTTCTTCATAATCTGAGCAGAAATAATTTCTAAACCAGAGAACTAGCTAGATGTCTATGATTAAAAGGAATTGCCAACATAGTATTTTTTCAGGAGATGTAGCTTATATCAGTGTATTTATTATTTATCTTTCAATACAAGCTTAAAATATTCCTGACACAGAACACTACGTGCATACCAAACAATGTTCATGCTGCCTTGTTTGCTGTTACATTCAGGTTTTACCAGCAGAATTCTGACAACAGAGTTCTGCTGCTTCCTACCCTCACTGTCAATAATGTCACATTTGCAGAATGAAGACAAATCCTTCAGTTCTGGGAAGATGACAAGTGGGGAATAAGGAAACTAACTTAAAAATACAATAAAAAATAAGCACATTCCATATAATTAAACTAATACTGAGAAATGAACTTGAAAGTGATTTTAAAATATGGCTTTACAAAACTTAAAAATTGAGTAATAGGATTTTTTTTTTGAAAGTGCAGCTATTTTAAGCTTTCCCTATCAGATCTAGAGTTCAGGTGCTTGTAATACAAGCATGGATGAAAGTCTTAAGTTTAACAGAATTATTATTTTGTACTCACAGATAAAAAAAAATTAGCATAGAATAATGTTTAAATTAATAGCAGCAGCTGCAATACAATAATAAACTGTCAGTACCTCCTTGCCAGATGATAATTCAAGCAGTTGTTCTCAGTCACTTTTCATATAAAAGAACATAAAATAAAAGGGGGAGGGTATTTCATAATCCAGGTTTATACACCCTAAATAAGTCATTAAATTGAACAGGCCAAGAAATAAAAACTATGGCTTAATGCCTAAGTGGGCTAACTTTTACTGTCGGAGGAGGAGGTCCCGAGATGTTCCCTAAAGGAAACAGATCATGCATGCATACCCCTGGCATTGGAAAGGTTTTCATTATTCACTCACTAAACCAACAGCCTCCAACATGGTATTATTCCCTGCTCTTCTCCGTTTTCCTAAACTATTAGAAGGAATAATTCTATTCCTAAATTGAGGGACTTCATGGTTATTTTATCACAGAAGTTTAAAATTCCACCAAAACCTCCTAATTCAGAAGCCGAGCACAGTTATAAAATTGTGCAAGAAGGGGTGCAACCAATATTAAGTAACCTCATGAGATCTTTTATCTATTTACTGCAGCTTCTTTTCAATGACTTTAGCTCCACATTGTAGAAGCTTATCATAATATAGCCTTCCCTATAAAGCAGATAGTGCCAAAAGTCATTTACAAATAAAAAACTATGTCCTAAACATTCAACAAATGACAAGGCTTGTCTCCCTAATCTTGCATTTAAAATAATCAGCACTAAACTGAAAACAGAGACTATAACAAACTAGTTTCAGAAACCACAAGGAAAACCAGTTTAAGCCTATTTTCTGTATGAAATAGAACATTTTCATAGCATAGGCAAGCCAAATGTTTGTATACTCCTCAACCAAAACCTGTGCTATTACTATTTCTAGAGCATAATCTCTTTAAAAGTATGCACATACACAATATTGTGAATTTATCAATGCAAAACTCTTCATTTCAAACAAAAGAAAAATAGAGGGTCAATCAAGTTGTACAGTAGCAACAAACAAGCAGATTTCCAAATTCAGAGCTCAATCAATAAAAAGGAATTGCCAAAGAACACCTGAAGATCCTTCCCCCTATATATTCCATACTAGGGTAAATCCATGCTGTTGACAGAACTGTTTGATATTTAATCAACAATTAAGCTACAGACTTTGGACAGCTACCCATAACAGCAGTGACATGGACAAAGAACAATGATGCGTTACAGCTTTTAAAGAGTAATCAAGATTTTAGTTAAACTTTAAATAGCATTTGGAAGAAAGTGTAGAACTCAGGCACTTTTTCTTCTAGTTATTTATTTATTTGGTGACAGTAACAGTCAACATTATGTGTTTTGAAATTTAAAAAAAGAGTTAAGTTAAAGAAGAGTTAAGCTAAAGCTTAACTTTTCTTCTTTCACAGTTGTTTAAGCCTACTTTCATGCCTATATGTGACCTCCTCTTCATTTCCTCCTGAAGAAAAGTACAAGAAAAATCTTGTGTTTGGATGAGTCACCCAAACTTTATCCTGCTTTATGTAGGATCCTGTAATTCTGTACTTTAAATACAGACTAATAAAATCAGTACCCATGATTTAGAACAGTCAAAAGGTAATAAAGCAATTACTTGATTATCTGAATCCTCAAGGTTCAGAATTAAACACTTGGGCACAGCTTCCTTGTGATCATCTTTTTTAATCACATAAGTCTATTCTAAATATTAAATTATTCTCCAGTACATCTTAAAAATAAAACTTAATCATCTCCATTTCATATAGTTGGAAATGAAGATTTGTCTGAAGCCATAGTGATAGCAGTAGATTAGGATTCAGACCCTCCTGCACACCATTTTTTTTATTTTCTGTACCATGTGAACAACACTATCCTAAAAAACGAATGCTGAAATGACTGTGGAATTAAAGTAACAATGCTGAACACTAACATCATAACTCATTAGTCTCCATCTGGGCACACAAAACACAAAGTATGTGTATCTTTATGCAAAAGATTTGACTTAGGTAAGTCATTCTATATGAAATAAAATTAATGGAAGACAAGCATAATCAAAACCCCACTGTATGTCACACCCAGATTGTTTTTCTTCTCATGTCTATCACCTTCCACACCCTACAACAAATGAAGCAGAGACTGAACAGCAGGCACATGACAATGAAGAAATCTGTGTCCATCCAAAAACAAAACTCCATGATACTTCACAGACAAAAAAGGGCCCCTCTCTCAGTAGCTGTAACAGTAGCAGACGAACACAGAGAAAAAGCTAAGACCATACCAAATAAAGCACCTGTTACAGACTGAGACTATTCAGCATAGTCAAATCTGGACAAAATTCACAAAATCACAATCTTCCAAATATTCCAACCCATCTGCACATTGGGGGCCAAATCACTGATTTAAGCATACAGTCTTAAAACTGTGTTAGCAGGTAATGACTACAGCGCTGCCAAGGAAGGATGCGGGCGACGCCTCACCTGCACTCAGGGGCGCTCTCTGAGCCACGCGGGGCTGTGCGGACACTGCACTGCTGCAGGAGCTTCACACTCGGCAGGTACGGCTGGGGAACTGAGCACCACATTCAACCTTGTGTTTACACTGCGAACAGCTCATTAAAATAAGTTTATTACTAGCCAAGTCTGCCAATGTAAACACTGTACTCTTGTTCTTAGCCAATGGGATGTACCAAGAAAAAGTATTTTAAATAAATTTGTTACCAGAAACATTTGCTTCTTTACAGTGTAACAGTTTAGAAGAAACCGTGGACACAATATAGCATTCTTCCCCCCAAAACCCCCCAGGCTTATGAGTTATAAAAATACAGAGATTTAATTTTTTTGTATCTTTCATTATGTAAAACTCTACTACCCAATTTCAATCACTTTCATCTTTAAAATCCGAAGTCAGCTCCTCTGTGACAGTGATACAATTCCAGTCATATTTTGTAGATCAAACACTGGCAAGAAATCACCAACTGATTGCTGTGGAGATTGGCTACTGAGGTAGCACTTTCTTTTTAAATTAGGCAGCTTTTGTTATGGATTGCATTACTAGACAAAGAGCCAAATGCTTTGGCACTGCTCCGCCATTAGTAAGAACTGAAAAAGTACTTTAAAAACCAGGTTCTAATGAGCATTTACACACATTTCAAATGAAACTGAGACTACTAATATTTGGAAAAGTGAAGAGTTCCTGAATTTTTATTCCTGCAGATATAAAGCAGAAGAAAACTCTGCTAATTTTATAGTGTAGGTGTATTTATGTTTCTCTTAAGTTCTTACAAAGATTGAACAATTAAAGGATGCTAATGACACACTCTGCAATCTGATCAACAGAGATGAAATACTGGGAGTGAACATGCCTATTGTGAATACACACACACAAAATCTGCATGCATCTCGCGTGGCAGTAAAAAGACCTGAGGCTGAGCAAAATGCTCTTTTTGCTTTCTCAAACCAGAAGTGAAACACTTTAATCCTAGTGTAGAATAAGGCAGAATATAAAAACACATAAAGCTGTCAGAAAAGTAGAACTATCTTTTTCCAGCTAACTATACTGCTATATATAAATCATCAGAGGGAAACAATGAACAAAAGACAATTCAGTTTCCTTAAGGATCATAATTTTTAACTCTACAGTAGATGTTCTAAAATTACAGATCAAAAAGAGGAACATTTATAGAAAAAGTTAGAAACAGAGAGAAATAACAGCACAGAAAATATAACAAACAAGAAAAGGTTATTTCTTCAAGAACAGAGAATCATCTGGCCTTCAAATTA
This sequence comes from Peucedramus taeniatus, assembly GCA_013400575.1. Lineage (NCBI taxonomy): Eukaryota > Metazoa > Chordata > Aves > Passeriformes > Fringillidae > Peucedramus > Peucedramus taeniatus. Next base: position 70,024 of record WBNO01017362.1, read on the forward strand.
CTTAGTGGGCAATGAATTTTAGATCAGGTCCTGCTAACTGCTACATTTGCATCTCTTCCCTGTACTTGCTGGCTCAAATTAACACAACAGATTGTTCTTGCTGATTCAAAATTATGTGTGGCAATAAATTCAGGAAAGTGAAACAATTTTCACATTAATTATGAAATACTTAGAAAGTTCCTAAGGCTAAAATCCTGCTAAGGATTGGATCAGCCATGATGACCTGGAGACCCTGAATTAACAGGGCTCAGCCTACTGATCTGCTCAATTAACACTCTTGGCTGGCATTTACTCAATTGATGAGATCTTTATGGACAGATGCACCTATTGAAAGAATGGGAGTCACAGCTGTATCTTCAATCCACTTTTCATTAAGAATAAAATTCCAGGGTCTTGATGGCAACGATCCATGTAGATGAACATCTATTCATGTTCAAACTAGTGTAAATACAGTTTACCTGTCAGCTTTATTTAAAAAATAAATAAATGGCAAATTAGTTCAGTTTTGGTTTGTGGGTTTGGGTTCTAAGGCATGTGTATTCTGAGACACTTGAGCACTCTCCTGCTAATCATCTCTTCATTTCTCAGTCCACCATGCTTGCATTCCAGCATAGCCCAGCACTGTGCTCACAATTTCACTGCTGCACCGCCTAATTAACAGTTTTAAGAGCTCCTTCTTTCAAAAGCTGACACAACCATAGCAGAGCAGCCAGAATATACTCAACATTTTACACCTCCAGTGTAATATCAAACTTCAAGCTTAATGCTGAACTCCTGAGGCTTGCACTGAATGAGTGAATCCAAGGGCAAACACCAGCACCTTTCTCTGGACAACTGCACTCGAGCAGCTCTGGCCCAGGAAAAGCACTGCAGAAAGAGCATGGTAAGACTTACCAGAACTGTTATCACTACCACACAACTCAAAAATTGAGTTCAGGATGTGCTGAAGTGATAGAATTACACATGGCAAGGAAGCGGAGGCCTGGATTAGTTTTACACAGCCCACAGTGACCTATCTGCTCTTGTTTTAGAAAAGATAACACTTGCCAACACACCCCTAGATAATATGTATAAAATACTATCAAAAATAACTCTGTTCATACTATAGATAGAGCTTATATGCAAAATCATAAATGCCCAAATGTATTTGAGCACTGTTAAGCTCTCCTTAAATTTAGCTGCCAACTTGGAAGTATTCGGTAGGAATGTATTTATAGAAGGGTTTCTTATGGATCACCCAAGGTCAAATGCCATTAAGTGCTATCATCCATGTGTACATGCAGTACACATAAAAATGTCACTTCATTAAACTAGTGGGTGACACAACTGGCAGAAAAGCAAATAACAAAAATATGGTAGCTTTACAAAGTAATCTGCATGATCTAAATGTAATACAGAAAACAGGTTTTCATAACCACTAATGCACTGTTACATGTCCAAAAAGAGTAAGACTGTACCATAGAAGTGACAATATCAAAATTATTTGTCTTAGCATAGGCAACCTAACAACAAGCTTTCAACAAGACACAATGAGCGAATGAGCACTCAGCCAACGCCTCAATGAGGCTGCAATAACCACTTCCCTTCCTTTGCTGACACCTATCACAGCACCGAGTACACAGTTCTAGCATTCCTCTTTTCATCTCTTTATCAGACCAAAACCAGAAGAACCCCACCAAGTGCTGGCTGTGCATCTCATCTATGCTAGTGAGTAGAAAGTCCTCTATGATTTTTTTATTCATTTAGCAGAAAAAGGGTGGTAATAACCATGCCACACATTTCAGTTGGTTGACTGTTTCCTGGGATTTTCTATCTTGCATTCATAACTGCCTGTGAGAACAAACTAAATGCAGAGTTCTCCATCTCATAATGCCTCTGAATTGAGAGTGCATAGGTCTATATAATGAAGATATGCTTTAATCAAACACAAATAATTATGCTCAGCACAGGCATTAGTAACTGTTAAAGCACACAAGATAGCAAAAAAATCCCACTAGAAAATCTAACAGTCTCTCTTGAGCCCCGAAGGGGGATGGGAGGAACATAATCAATCAATGCATTTGGCTTCATCGATTCTCCTGCTGAAGAAACAGATGGATGTGGTCAGCCATCCTGTGGTCAGGAAGGTACGCAAAGAAAATCTCTTCATTTAGGGTCACTGAATAAAACATCTCTTGATGACAGTGGAATTGCTATCTAGAGAAAGACAGCTTATTACCTCAGCTTCTCACGTCTTTCAAATTTACACCATGTGTTATAGATCAACAGCTACTTTTTCGCTTTTTACGGCTTCCCAAAAATAAAGCATGCACACAAAATACAGAATAGCAGCTGTTTATGACTTTTTACACTGTAAGGAAATGAATTCCATTTTGAATTCCATTCCACATTTTTAGTTTTGGTTATGTTATTTTTGGAGGATGGAATAGTGGCATTCCAGCTAGTCTTTTTAAGATGCTTTCCCTGACTCTCAGTTCATGTTGCTGTATTTCTACTTTTAACTGAAAACACATTTCCACTTTTGATAATTTACACTGCAAGGGAGCTGTTTAGTAAACAAGTAAATTTTTCAATATGAATGTTTTCATACTCATACTTTTTAACAGCACACTAATGCAAAATTAATGCCAAATTGCATAAAGCAACAATACCAGAGACCAAAAGAAAGCGCTTTTACAGGAAATCTGTGCAAATTTCCTAAATAATAATAATAAATAGTCCATTATTTCATACACAGATATGTAGACTGCACAAGGTAGGAAATTTGATTGATTAGCATTATATTTTACTTGCTGCTAGCTTTTTAAACAATACTTACACAGTGCAGAGAACAGTGATGACATTTACTGCAAAAAAAAAGCATTTACAATCCAGCTAACACTCTCCCATGGTTTGCTTTCTCAATGTATTACATGAAGCAGTCTAAATTGCTAGCATATAAAACAAAAAAATAAAGTTCTAAGCAGCCCAGTCTCAATTTTGTAGCTAGGATTTCTCTTCAGAAATATAAACATATTTTAGTGTATTCAATTTATGTCCAAGGCATGGGAGGTGAGAGAATAAAAGAATCATACTGTTGAGTATAAAAGCAGAGTGTGAAAAAGTCTACTGGGGTTAAGTATTAACCTGATGCATTTTTCAGAACGACTGTACTATTTTTAACTGCTCTTTTTTGGCCACAGGTCAAAGTTTTCCAAGCAAAATACCAAAGTGAAAATGCTGGGAGCGAAGCCCAGAGGCAGCTCTCTCTGCTTTGGCCTAGGCAAAAACTTATCTGAATCCAGTCAGATATGTAGCACTGTTTCCCACCCCCCTCCATTGACTATGGCTGTCATTATGCCTCTGAACATGTATGAGAGGAGTAACACAGCACCACAGCCTCGGGAAGAACATTTTTCAGATGTTCTAGGAAATTCCTATATTCTCCACACAGCACAGGCATACATTCTGTTCAGTCAGTTCCTGTATTTTTGGCCAAACAGAACTGAGTCATTTGAAAGCACAAAAAAAGACACAGTGTAAGTGCCTTGAGCAACTGTTGGAAGGACTGGGATTCATTCCCCCGTTTTCTGCTCCTCATAACTGGTACACATTGGGAATCTTGGGGCAGACTGGAAATATAATATTTGAAGACCCTAAAGTTCAGTTAAAATACTAATAATTACAAAACTTATATTGATAATAATGATAACAACAGAGATAACAATAATGATAATAATTTGTCTCTTGGCTGCCTTTCTAGAGTTCATATGGTTAAGTGAGGAAATCTAACCCCTTTCACACTTCTTCACGAGGGCATAGATTTCTCACTAAAGTAAATTGTATTTCATACACTCACACGGAAAAATGCTATTTGAAACAGGACAAAGACGAATCAATTTGCCCCAATGAAAACTAAACGCGACCCTACTGGACCCCCCCAGTTACATTTCTCCCTTAGGCGTGTCCCCTTTTCCTGAATTATTTCCACATCACACAGCAACCTCAGCTTCGCCAGGGGACGTTTCACTGGGGGTGAGCGATGGGTGCCCGGCAGCGCACACAAAGGCAGGTACTTTGGGGACGGACACGCCGTGATTCCGAGGCGCGAAAGCGAACGATGTGAACGATGCTGGGAGGGAAAACAAGGCGCTTCCCTCTCCCTGGATCAGATCTCGCCAGGGACGTTTCTCGCTTTCCCTGAAATAAGATGTAGCTAATCGGGGAGCGCTCGCTCCCCTCTCACAGCACCGTGCCCGTCCCCTCGCTCCACACAGTCCCGGGGGCGAGGGCCGCTCCCGCCACCTCCCTGCTGCCGGTGGCCCGGCCGGGGACGTAGAGACGATCCTTCGTCCTCCCCCAGGAAAGCACTTTCAGGACGCGGGAGCCCTTTCCTTCCTTCCCGTTCCCTCCCGCCCGCCTGAGGCAAGGGCAGCGCTCCCTTTGTTCCCCCGCCGAGCGCTCCCCAGGCGCGGCCGCCCCTCACCAGCAGGCTCTCCACGTTGACCGGGGAGCGCGGGTCGCGGATCATGGACTCCAGCTTCCTCTGGCGGCCCTCGAGCATCCCCGCTGCCGGCTCCAGCGCCTCGGCCGCCAGGGGAGCCGCCGACATCTTCCCCGCCGGCTGCTGGCTCATCCTCCGGCCCGCCTAGTGCCGGGCCCGCGTAGGGCACAGCGCGGGGCCGCCC